>JBAMJV010013091.1:0-40657 GCA_037951105.1 Echinarachnius parma
GGTCTTGAACATTTGGGACCAGACCTGGTCTCAGTCTCGAAAATGTCGAAAATTTGCGGTCTCGGCTGCGAAAATTGTCTACGACTCATACAATCTACGGGGTTCCAACCCCCCCCCCCCCCTTTGACCCAAAATGACTGTTTTGGGGGGTTTGACCCCCCCCCCCCCTTTCAAATTTGAACTGGTCTCAAGACCAAATTTTAGTGGTCTGCAATGGACCGTCATTATCGCTGGTCTCTAAAAGTGCGAAGAACCCTGGTCTCGGCCTCGAATATGTCGATAATGTTTGGTCTAGGCTATGAAAAAATGTTACGACCACCCCCCACCCCCCACCCCCCACCCCCCCCCCCCCCCCCCCCCCACTTACAGGATTCTCAACAACTGGGTCTTGGTCTCGAAAATGTTGGACCGGACCTGGTCTCGGTCTCGAAAATGTAGAAAATTTGTGGTTTCGGCTGTATCCAGCATATGTACGCAGTACTATATACCAATGCAATACCAATGCAAAACAGATCGCACCCCTCCCGGTTTGTGGACCAGCGAAATGTTCGGATATATCGCGAAATTTAGTTAAAAAGGATCTCGCAACCACTTGCGCACAAACGTCAGATCCATCGCCCAGCTAAAAATATACGCGAAAACTACCGTGACGGACAGCAATACATATGGAAGAAGAATTTTGATGGACACGCCACCCCGTCCTCTTTTTATAATATAGATTTGCATAACCCATGTGAACACCTACCTTTGGTGGCTGATGTCCACTCTTTCCACAAAGCCTGCATTTGATAGTCAGATCCTTGGTGACTGTACTGCTTACGTACAACACATCTTCCACAAAGACCTGCCTATAATGGCCATCATCTTCTTCTTGCTTCACGGTCTGTGACGATGTCAGTGGAAAATAATGTTATTGGAAATCAATTAACTTGAAGGTTCAGACAATAAACACAAATAAAATGCCCATCATAGCAAGGCTTGTCGATAGCGGTGACCAGGGTGTCAATGGCCACCAGAAATGTAATTTGGCCACTGGAAACTCTTGTATCGGCCTCCAACGAATTAGGATCTACAACATGGTCTATCTGATGTATCATTTGGCCACCTTATAAAAAAGCTTAAGAGAGACCTACAAAGAAAGTCTGAATTCTTCTACAAAAAGTTTGCACAAAATGACAAAAATATGATGTTTGTGTCAACGTTGATTAAAACGAATCACGATAATCTAAATAACGATTTAAATCATCGCCAACAATAAATGTGGATGATTACTGAAATGGTGTCAATCCTGATGAAAAGTTTCCTTCCATAAATGGGTATATTTTATCTAATTTTAAAAAGGTCTGAGATGAGCGGTTTCTATATAAATAATAATAATGATAATAAAGAAATAGTAGTAATAAGAACAATAATAATGATAATAATCCACTAGTGATAATAATAACATTAAGAGGTAATATTGATAACCTGCAAAGTTCCCTGTAGTTTGTCAAAGAGGTGCAGGCGAAGGATCGGTGTGCGATTGTGTGGCATTTGAACGGGTAGAAATGGGACAAATGAAACCCACTTAGCTCTGACGAACAACGCATTCACTGCATCCCAGAACCAGGAAAAATGAGTCATCCGCAGTTCTACCCTGTCTTTGCTGAAACGGCATTCCACGGCATTGTCAGGTTCTTCAGATGCTACAACCCGAGACCACGGGGTAGCTGCGGAGTGGCAAAATACATATTTTGTAACAGTTGAATAGACACAAGGCGTTGACTGTTATTATAATGAAAATAAAATTAATATTAATAATTATAGCAGTTATATATACAATTATTATGATAGTCGGTACATTTATCAGGTTAACAGCTTGAGATGCAACAGTGGCGTAGCCAGGGACTCATCAAGGGGGCTCCATCCAGAAAGCACGTAAGCGTGAACCGCTTCTGGTGGGGTTCACGGGAAGCGGAAAGGCCTAGAGGGGGGGGGGGGGGGGGGGGGGGGCAAGCACAGGAGTCCCCCTAATCTTCGCTGCGCCATTGTATGCCATATGGAACTACTTGTACTACTCACTGGAATCACCACCACTCCTTGTGAACACCACACTCTCCACGCTCTTCGGGTCGGTGAAGATGGCACAGTGGGGCATGGACACTGTGATCGGCTTTTTGAACACAAGACCGGATGGAGTGCAACGGAGACCGAAGTTGACCATCATCTCATCATCTCGCAGGACCAGGTCATCAGGAGGTTTCGTCAGGACCTGAAAGGTGATCTCTTGCCTTTGCCCTTCTTCTAGTGCCCCGGGAGGAATGGATAGAGTGACGTCATAGAAGGCAACGCGCAGCTCCCCGCCGAGATGATCAAACGACCCGCTAGCCGTGTCCAGTGAGGGTTCGTGTTTGGAAACTATTACATGAGAGAAAGGTACGATCTGATTTATGCGACAAATGCACGTTATAGAGTTATGATGAGCACAGAGGGGGTCAATATATTTTATAGTTATCCAATTTGTAGCTGCAGTCCCTGCCCTTCTTTCACATGCTTACAATACTGACCGGAACAACAACACGGTATTTTTGTTTCTTTGTGTGTGGTGGGGGAGGGGGGGGGGGGGGGGGGGGGGGGTGTTGACGACAAAACATCACAATAACCATGATGACAACATGATTATAAAGCACTTCGTATTGTAGATTGTCAAATTGAAAAACAGGAGGTTTCGAAGTAATCTTTTCTCTTTTTGGTGGATAATGGTTTGCTTCCACCCCCAAGCGTTAGTGATAACTATTCAAAAACCTGAAATCAATAAGGAAAAATGAAAACTGTGAGATTTCGTTTTTACAAAAATACAAATAGGCAAAAGCTTTATTTTGTTCAAGTTATTACTCTAAACTTGGCTTGGAGGTAAATCCTCTGTTGGTTTAAACAAAAACAGAATTAATACTTTTTCAGAAATGTGATATCTCTTTTACTAATATCTTGTAAATATACATTTACATTTTCTATTGCGATCGGATAAACAAATGAGCAGAAGAAAAACTTATATTAATAATAAGATATCAGCATTAATGTTACTTCTTTGAAATTGTACAGAACGTATCGAAGTTCTACTATACAGGGTGGCCCAGAAATAACGGAACGGGGAACTTGCCATTATGAAGAAACGTACGGATTAGGTTCACTTGATAGATAACCTTTTGAAAGGAAATTTGATACCAAGAACAGTAATTTTGGTCGAGTATTCTTTGATTTAGGGCGTCTTAAGTGACACCATGTCAGGGTCAAATTGTTGACAATTTCTAGAAAGTCGGTGCCTGATAAATAGCCATTCATGCCCGCCATAGGATCAAGTAGCGATCAATACGAATTCTTTTGTCTGTGTGCATTCAGCTGTGAAACCGATGTCGACTATGCATGCGAAGGGGCATGAATGCACATGGACAATAGTATTCGCATTGATCACTCCTTGATGCTATGACGGGCATGAATTGTTTTTTTTCAGGCACCGACTTTCTAGAAATTGACAAAAAGTTGACCCTGACATGGTGTCACTTAAGACGCCCTAAAACAAAAACTATTCGACCAAAATTAATGTTGTTATCAAATTTCCTTTTAAAAGATTATCTATCCAGTGAACCTAGTCTATATGTTTCTTTATAATGGCAAGTACCCCGTTCCGTTATTTCTGGGCCACCCTGTATAATTTAGAAAAGAAGGTTAATTTATAGTATTTACTACAACAATGTATTGATTAAAGATAATGGTCACTTCAATGTTCAGAAATAAGGCTTAATTATTCAGTTCAGTTTATTTTCTCAATATAAAAGCAACAATATAAAATACATACAAATTGATAACAATATAAAAGTAAATTTCATTTAAAGTTTAAAAATGCAGATTGCATGTACAAGTTAAAATTAATTATTTTTTGAGGGGTAACAAACCAAAAAGGTATCAAGAGCTTATCGTGTGGTCGACCCATAGATTTAAAACAAAACATTGTACATAAAATTAAAATTTATATAAATATAATGAAAGTCATAGTTCAATTTCAAAATTCAAACATAATTATCCAAAAACAGTACAATATAACGAAACACCTAACAAACAGACAAAGGAAAACAACAACAATTATTACTAAAAACTACTTACTGCTAGGTCTAAGGGTTGGCATTTAGTTTCTCGCAAGTGTACGTATTGATTAGATATTGTTTATATTTCATTTTAAAAACATTTACTGATTTTGATTCACGAATGACATCCGGTAGAGAATTCCAAAGTAGAGGTCCTTAAAAAAGAAGGGATTTGTGCGATAAAGATGTTCTTACTTTGGGTAAATGAAATTTCTGGGCATTTCTTGTGACATATGAATGTATAGTTAAATTGAGAGTGAAATAATTTAAAATGCAAGAGGGTAAAATCTTATTATAGCATAAAAACATAAACACTCCAAGTTGGTATTTATATATATCATAAAAAGTTAAAAGCTTAAGAGAATAAAATATTGGCATTGTATGTGCTAAAAATAAATCATGATTTACAATTCTAATTGCACGTTTCTGTAATTTGAACAATCTACTCAAATATACATCAGCTGCATTTCCCCAAGCAATGTTGGCATAGTTTAAATATGGTACCACAATTGTATTATAAATCATTTTCAATATGTGTATAGGTAGCATATGGAGCTCATACATAACGCCTATACCTTTGGATATTTTATTACAAATAACATTTATATGATTTTTCCATGTCAATTTATTATCAATAATTATTCCCAAGAACTTTAAAGAAGATTCACAAACAATTTGACAACCTGCTAATTTAATAGAAATATGCGTATTATTCAAACATTTATTAGTAAAAATCATATAATTTGTTTTACTTATATTAACGGATAATTTATTGCACTTTAACCAATTGGTTATCTTGTCTATTTCTTCATTAAAAAGTATTTCTAAAATGCCAATATCATTATGAGTCATATATACACTCGTGTCATCAGCAAATAAAATATACTTAAGTAGTGAGGATGTATTGCACAAATCATTTATATAAATAAGAAATAAAAGAGGTCCAAGGATGGATCCTTGGGGCACTCCACAATTAAAAGTCCTTGTTTCAGATTTATCACCATCAATTACTACATATTGCGTACGATCTGATAAATAACTTTTAAAAAGATCATATATCACTCCTCGAATTCCATACATATTCAATTTATACAATAAAATCTTATGATCGAGCGTATCAAAGGCTTTACTTAAATCCAAAAACAATCCAATTAAAATTTGTTCATTATCTAGTGCACTTGTCACTATATTTACAAAATTAACCAATGCTAATGAAGTAGAGTGCCCCTCTCTAAAACCATTCAACTCAAAACTATTCAAAACTATTCAACTCACTTGATGCCCTGGTTAGCAGATATACACCGCCCTTGAACTCTGTGCGCGTCAACTGTGGACAGAACCTTTCTCGCAAGGTAGTCAGGACGTCCTCTGAAATATTGCCAGACCGTTGTTTCAGGGAAAGGACATTCAGCGACATGAGCTGATGAGATTCACTCCAACACTGTGATTTGGGTTCTCTGAATGTTTTTCCCTCGATGTATAGTTCATGTAAATTAATACACGAACGTGACATAAGTTCAAGTTGCTCTTCTATGTGCGCAGTACCCCAACCCTTTGTTTCTGTTATTGAAACCTTCTGAACACTGATCTGAACTAATGACCTAACCGCCAATGATTTGCGATAGTGGTTGTTGCCAGGCAGACTAACCCAACCACCAGTTATCCCTATTGTCTTTATTCTGGGGCACACGCATCGCACAGTCGTCATAAGTTCCTCAAGGTTTTCGATAGTATGCTGCGCATTGAGCTCTAGAATGGATATGCTGGAGGCCATGTACTTGTACCAATAGCTCATCTCCAGTGCTCGGTGATAACCCAGATCGATATATGGTGATGTTAATTGTAAATTGGAAAGTTTTGGACACACACTGCAGATAACTGCAAGTAAATTTGCGAGGTAATTAATGTTAGCATCTGATTTTAGTCTGAGAGTTTCAAGTGTGTTTATCCCATCACCAGTCATGTGGATATTGCTCAAACAAGTACGCGATAAGTCCTGCTTATCAGTTTGAATGTTAAGTTCTCGAAAATTGGGATTGGCTTTCTGCGCTTCCATGAGAATATCAGGTATACACGCTTCATCATCGAGCACCTTCACCTCGAGAGTATCAGAAGATGGATGTGTGATCTGGGAAGATATTAAGAAAAAGTAATACACTAAAGGAGTGGTCACACTGAACACGAATCCCCACGAATAGACCCACGAATGCAGTACGAATTGGTACAAATCAATGGCAAGCCGTTTTTAACATTTATTCCTATTTCTTGATATCAAGAATTCAATTCATGATATCAAGAAATCGAATTCTTGATATCAAGAAATGCATTCTCGATATCAAGAAATGCATTCTTGATATCAAGAAATACTTTTCGGTATTGGTAATACTTGATATCAAGAAATAAACTGATACCAATAATTCAATTATTGATATCAAGAAATAGGAATAGATGTTAAAACGGCTTGCCATAGATTTATACCAATTCGTACTGCATTCGTGGGTCTATTCGTGGGGATTCGTGTTCAGTGTGACCACTCCTTAAAGGATGTTGAGGAATACTAGGAATATGCATGCGTATATCTACAAGTATAATATTCTGCACATAATTCAACTATTCAACCAACAATATAGGTAAATGCCGTATATTGAATTTACAATTTATTATGCGATTTACTTGATATTTATGAAAATTTCAATTTAATGATGCAGATAAGGAGACATACGGAATATGTAATACAAAATATCAAATGCACAAGAACTTTTCTTGCGTCGAAAAAACAAGTAAAGTATCAAAACTCCTAGTTATGTTATATACACTAGAATATCTCAATCAAATAGATTTTTTATTACGATCATTTCAAAACGGATTTTTTTTTTTTTTTTTTTTTTTTTTTTTTTTTTTTATTAGTATGAGTATTATTATTTTTTATGAAAAGTAGTTGTATTATCATTATTATAATCACTAATGCTTATTTGTCTTTGTATTTATTATTATTATTACTATTATTATTATTATTATTATTATTATTATTTTCATTATTATTATAATTATTATTATTATCATTATTATTATTATCATTATTATTATTATTATTATTATTATTATTAATTTATACTAAAGCCGAAAAAATATGTGTGTTTCCACCCGCAACAGTACATCCACGCTAGTGCTACCTTATTTTTGTATTGATATGTATATAGGCTATACAACGTAACAAACGAACTCGCACTTGTACTGTTTACCCACCTTGACACAGCAGTCTATCAACTATTTTGATTTGGTTGTTCTTCATGATTAAAGGGATAGTTGAGTTTTGGTAGAGAGGGCGCTAGACTACTTTTTTTTTTGTGAGGTAATGAAAAACTGAGTGTAAAATTTGAAAGAGCATAATATTTAAATAATAAAATCATCTTTGTTTGATCAAAATCGGTTCAGAGACGGCTGAAATATCCATAAATATAACAATTTGTAATAAAGCTGGGGCCCCAGGTTTATTAGAGAATTTTGAACAAGCCGTTAAAAATTCAAAAAAATGCTTCCTCTTTTCAAAAAGTTACAAAATAGGTATTTAAATAGTTGTTGGTTATTTCTCTATCTAATCACTATTTCAACAAAACATCACATGCACAATATTTTATTCAAAATGGTTGAAACCGATGAGTGTTTAGAGAGCGCCCTCTTACGTTTTAACGGCTCTTTTTGAATGATAACATGATCTTTACTACGTCATTTGTAATTTTGTGTTCCTTTCTAGTTATAACTATTAGTTTGTAATGTAATGATGCAGGTTTTCGTTACTAAAATTCAGTTTCACCAAAACTGTACTCTCATTACCAGAACTCAACTATCCCTTTAAAGGGATCTAGTAACTTTGTTGACATGTGCAAAAAGTGATGAGTGGTTGATACAATGTATATTGTTGTTATCTGATATGTCCACTGGGTGTTGTGTGAAGATTTCATGTTAAATGGACTTTATATGGCCGAGTAAAGAGCAAAAATGCAAAGTGACATTCATTAACTCATTGCACTCACTTTGTTCTGACGATCCATTGGATAATTTGACATCTAAACACTTCAATCGTAAATATCTTTTTAACGAAAGGGAAATTTGAAAAACCGAAACCTGTCCCATGCTTTTTTAGTATGAATTGTGTACACTGTGATATATGTGTGATAGAATGTGGTAGTTATAAATAGATCAAGTTATTTGTTTGTATTTAAGTGTGAGGACTTTGGACTTAAGAAAGTTATTTATTAATTACTTTGTATGGTGTTAGTTTCACCATCATCATAAGACTTACTTCACAAACATCATTTTCAGCGTCATCATCATCATCATTATCATAAGACTTACTTCACAAACATCACATAAGACTTACTTCACAAACATCACATAAGTTACTTCACAAACATAATTGTCAGCGTCATCATCATCATCATCATCATTATCATAAGACTTACTTCACAAACATCATTGTCAGCGTCATCAACATCATCACACGTACCATCATCATTGTCAGCGTCATCATCATCATCATCATCATCATCATTATCATGAGACTTACTTCACAAACATCAGTCAGAAGCATCAAGATCATCACACGCACCATCATAATAAGACTTACTATTGAAGTATATACTCGGGTTTATGTTTGGTAATTTTTATGGTTACATCCTAATGTTGAATTAACGCCGAGAGAAAGACAGTTGAAACAATTTTAAGCGTTGTATTTCTTCTTTAATAATGTTCTTTTTTCTCTTATTCAGTATGATTATAACTGTGAAATTCATCACCTTGTAGGAGTAAGAATATGTTCCTCTAATGCCTATGTCTAATGTTATATAATGCTTATACTACAATATGTAAAGAAAGATTATTTAATGTAAAAAGTAATCATTAAGTATAGTAAACATAGTATGTATAAATCAAATCATCAAAATGTAACTTACATAATTGTATAACTACACTGTTTATGAATAGATGGATATCAATGGTTGTATTACTTCGTTCCATCCTTCTAAGGTTAATAATAAGTATATTTACAAGAAAACTGAGTGACGTCACGGACAAGTCAGGACCTGTACTCATCACGCGTAAGACCGTCAGCATAAACAATGAACATAACAAAAAAGGTACATGTCGCAAAGATACGTATAACCATGACGTCATTACCGACGAATCAGATTAAGTGGAAGTAAAAGTAGCGCGTGCAAAACGGTAAGTACAAAGATGATGTCATTATTGACGAATCAGAATTCGGCGTTAATTTCAGCGACTGTGTATATAAGTCGTCGTTTCGTTAGGTTAACTCCAAAGTGTTCTACTGCTTAGACGGTGTAAAGACTCCTATTAACTACTATCGTTTCTAACTACATTTCAACATGGTTACAACTATCGCAATCAACCAAGCCATTGACTTCCTATGTCTACACTATCCGAGGCTGAACTAGATGATGGTTGGACCGTTGGCTATTCGGACCAAGAACATTGTATTTACTTCTACAATATAAGGTCTGATGAAACCCGCTGGGAGTCGCCGACAAGTGGATTGAAGTTTCCAGTTCCACGACCCCGAGAGGAACAGGCTCCAGTGAACAAGCCCCCCAGATATCAAACCCCGTGCCTGCCGTCGTTCCCCAAGGGTTATAGACGACCGAAGACCCCCGAAGCTGCTACGTACCGCAAGGACATCGTCAGGGATGGGAAGAATGAAGATCCTTATGGCGGATGTATTAACATAGTTCCACCGGCCGCGGATGAATCTCGGGTAAGAAAAAAAGACCCGTATCTTGCACACAAAGTATACGAGCGAATAGGAGCGATGTAGTTGTTTTTTATCGATATTTTGCGTAATTGTTTTCATTGTTTTGGGGCTCATTTTTGTTTCTGTTCAGCTATCAAACGCCATGAAATCATGTAAGTAGAATATCAAAACATTTTAAAATGGTGCAAATTACCAAAAAACGTATTTTTAGCCACTTTTTTAATGCACTGGCTCATCAGCTGGATCATACAAAGATCCATCAGACAACTCCCCTGGAGTATCGGACTAACATTGTGTGCACATCCGCCGACAATATCGTTCAAATGACTAGCAATTTTGCGCTTCCTGTTCAATTTCTGACTGTCAAACGAAGTAATGAACCAAGAATTTCTCGAAAATAACCACTCTTTAAAGTAAATGATATCAATTGCCCCGTTTGTATTTGAATTCCGCTACATTATTGTGATAATCTTAATTTCTTTTTTAACATTTTATTTTATTTTTTATTTTTTCGGGGCACCGTTTCCCGATATACCGAACCGGGTCCCGATTGAAACGGTCGGTAACCGGTGTGATCGACCGAACCGACTCAGCCTTAATTTATAGAATATGGTTAAAGGGGTAGTACAGTTTTGGTAAGGCTAAACTTTAGTAACCAAACCTGGACAGTAACATTATAAACTAATAGTTATAACTCCACCATGCTCGAAAGGTATACAAAATTACAAACGACTAAGTAAAAAGCCCGTTATCGTTCAAAAAGAGCCATTAAAACACAAGAGGGCGCTTTCTACAAAGGCATTGGTTTCAACCATTTTTCATACAAAATTATGCATGTGATGTTTTATTGAAATAATGATTAAATAGAGAGATCATCAACAACTATTTTAAAAAAGCTTTTGAAAATTTTTTAAAAAGTGCAAGCATTTTTTTTATTTTTTGAAAAAATCATCTAATTATTTGGGCCCCAAATAATTATAAGTAGTCAGATCAGATATATTTATTGATATTTCAGCCGTTTCTGGGTCGATTTTGACCAAATAAAGTTTATTCTGCCATTAAAATTGCATGTTCTCTCAAATTCGACACTCAGTTTTTCATTACCTCACAAAAAAATTGTGATGTGCAGCGCCCTCTCTACCAAAACTAAACTTCCCCTTTAAAGGTAGTTTGGATTCATAAATCAGATATGTGGTGCCATGCACCTTGCGCATAGCACCTGCTACACATTTAATAGTGTAACGTAACTAACGTTGCGCACAAACTACTAGCCTTGTTCAAAATGGTGACCCACAGTCTAGCAACACCACCAGAGCTACCAACGGTGAAATTCAACGATCAGGAAGATTTAGGGCAATTTCATCAGAAATCAGGAAGATATCTATAAAATGCAAACAACCTTATGACAATAATTTGTTGATAATCAGGAAGATTGGCTATCCGATGCAGTAATCTTGATCTACTTTCAGGAAGTCTTCTGCGAAATCAGGAAGACTTGGCAGCTCTGTGCCATGCATGACAACCTTTAAAGGGACTTAGTAACATTGTCCAAATCCTCAAAATAAAATTTTAATTCTAGCGGTTCCCTCATACCTTGTTGTATTCGTATTAACAATAAAATCATGGGACAAGTTACTTTTGGTTTTTCAAATTTCCCTTTCGTTACAAAGATATGTACGATCGAAATATTCAGATAAGAAAAACTCCCCCGGAGTTTTGAAACCGTGTACAAAGTGAGTGCAGTGAGTTAGTGAATATCACTTTGGAAGTCTTTGCATTTTCGCTCATTACTTGGCCATGCAATGTCCATTTGACTAGAAATTTTCACACAATACCCGGTGGACATATGAGATAACAAGAATATACATTGCATCAACCCTTCATCACTTTTTGCACATGTCAACAAAGTTACTAGATCCCTTTAAGATATAGAGCTTAACCCCTTTCTTACAATCTGGTGATGCATTGCTTTCAGGGATTACAATGCAAAGGTATTATACGAGGCTACCCTGGGGCCTGGGTATTAAACAAAACTAATGATTGTCTATGGGGTTGTCAGAATCTGATAGGGAATAGACCGCTTCTGTAATGTATGCAAATAATATGCGTATGACATAAGACTAGGTCCGGCAAGCTAAGTTTGCCGGAGCTTGCCGGACATAGTTACTATTGTTAAGCTTGCCAACGGGGAGTCTGACGTCATACGCATAATATTTGCATACATTACAGAAGCGGTCTATTGGTTAACCCATTGATGATTATTTAATATTTGTTTATAAACTTGCATTCTCCATATAACTCAGGCCAAGTATTTTCAGAACCAGTCCTGAATGGGTGAACCCATTGAATACTATTTGATTTGGGTATTGCACACATTCTCTACAGAACCTAGCTCAAGTATTTTCTGGACCAGTCATAATTAAGGTGAGAATTTTTTTAAATTCAGTTTTATAGTAGAACAGCTCAGGCTAGTATGCTCTCCAGGGAGTTGAGATGGTGCACAAGATAATTGTGTGGGTTTGAACTGTACCTGATGACCTAGGATGATAATAGTACGCCTCTGAATAGTGCACCTTGATAAACAGCTCAGGCTAGTATGCTCCCAAGGGAGTTGAGATGGTGCACAGTGTGGGTTCAAACTGCACCTGATGAACAAGGACAATAATATTACGCCTCTGAATAGGGTACCTAGATAATCAGCGCGCTATAAACGCTATATTCTTACCTTGCAGTATCTTGATCTGCCTCTTCGTTGGTGTGTGCACGTCGGTTTGACCACCCTGACCGGTGCCACAGGTTTGATATACCGGGCACGAGTACGACGGGCTGCGTACCCCGACCCAGCCTGAGGCATGGTCATATTGTTGTTCCTAGCACTGGCATTGTGGATGATAGATAATATGTCCAACTTAAGTTAAGAATCTGATTAAATCAGCTCTTCTCTACACTACACAAAATTGTGTAGCCGAAAACACTCGGTCAAACCAAGAGTAAAATCCAAGTCAAAGATCACAAAGTACTTTGTGAAAAGAGAAATCCGAACGTTCAAATATGATCTCCAATAAGTGTTTCTCTTTATGTAGCCTCAGTTACACGTTAAGATCAGAAGAATTATTGATTATTCACAGAATTGTCTGAAAATGTAATGCAAAATATTATTCTCTATTCACTGAGAGAGAAGCAAGAAAGTCACATGGCGCTGTTACAACGGAGCTTACAATAAATCAACTGATCAGATGCCGTAAGTTCCTGCTTTTATACTACCCTTGCGAGATGCCGTAGCCACCGCAGCACGCAAGCTCTGGCCTAGGCCTAGCCTCTGGGTTTTTCACGCTTCTATAAACGACTTCCCTTCTGAGACTGAACTAGTCTGAGACGATCGCGTCTAAATATTGCTGCGCTGCAGGAACGACTGAACGCGTGGTGGAGACTATCCGTCGAGCGGCGCATGCAGCCGCGAGCTTGTGCAGGGTAGTCGCGCTGTCCAGTCGTTCCTGCATAATGCATACTACGGGAATTCAACTCAGCTCAGACGAGACATGCCTTGTCAAGAGGCTAATCACAACCACAACCCTGCAAATCACAACCAAAAGAGTAAATACTGCAAGAATCTTCAACATTGAAGGAGGCGGTTTCTGTACGTTATAACCTACCCAGGTGTTTGTACAGTATACTCAATATAGAACTAGAACTAGAACTAGAAGACTGAACATGCCCGCCAATTTTTTGTTTACTTGTACGCAACCTACTCAGGATGTTGGCTTGGTTAATGGGTCATTCTTCGATAAGTCTATAAAAAATTAAAGCTTTTTTGTTATCTCTTTGTTTTGACTTACAAGTAAGTAAAAAATCAACTAATACAAAAAAAAGTAAAGTGATAACTCTTATACTTTTTTTTATATTATTTTTTTTAATGTTCCACCCCCCTCAAACTCGCATGTCACGATGGCATCATGTAAAAATATCATAATATAGCATTTCAAAAAAGATGCATATTTTTTGTCCTAATATACCTTAATAAATTCAATTTTATGAGTTGACTACGAATACCAAGATTAAATACGCACACATGCAACGATAAAAAAAAAAGAAAAAAAAAAGGAATCTGTTTTGTGTGTCCCGATGTTTTGCGTCATCTCCGTCACGCATTTTGAGTCCGTCATCTACGGTACAAAAATATGCTAAATTTGAGTGATCGTGGTGGCAACATGTCGGGTGACTAGGTAGTAGAAAGAAGAGACACGTTTTTTCCCCGGTCTATAGGTAAGTAACATTGTTTTTTTGAGATCTTTGTCAAAAACCAGGTCCGTACCTTTATTAAGCGTCATCTCCGAACGCTTGATATTAGCTAGATAAAGATATTAGATTGAATTTCTAATCATTTGTATGAATGTGCCCGCGGAACAACTATACAACACCGTCGCTTATTTGTATTGCATACATTGCTATAAGCTATCAGCGATTTAAATGTGTCAAGATGTTAGATTGAATTTCTAATCATTTGTATGAATGTGCCCATGGAACAACCATACATCACTATCGCTCATTTGTATTAAATACATTGCCATTAGCTATCGGCGCTTTAAATGTGTCTGATAGTTATTATTATCATTATTATTATTATTATTATTATTATTATTAATTTATACTAAAGCCGGAAAAATATGTGTGTTTCCACCCGCAACAGTACATCCACGCTAGTGCTACCTTATTTTTGTATTGATATGTATATAGGCCAGCGTTTCTCAACCTTTTTTAACCAGAGGCCCACTTTGGCCGCTACAAATTTGTTCGAGGCCCACTTTGGCTCCTACAAATTTTTTCGAGGCCCACCTTACAAAAACATATTTGGACAAAATTACAAAATTACAATAAAACAGAAGAAAATAGAAAACTCTGTGGTATCTATATCAGTTGCAATGCCGAAATTTTCAAAATTTTTCAAAATTGTCTACTTACTTTCAATGCAACACTTGAGCTTGCTTGTGGGAAATAAGAAGGTCAAATCTTGGTAACATGTAACATAATATAGCTAAATTTCAGCTGTGGTCATTTAAAATAAGACACATCTTATTTTCTTTTATTATCTATTTTTTTTCTTTCATTTTGGCCGACCTCGCGGCCCACCTGAAAGAGGTCCGCGGCCCACCAGTGGGCCGCGGACCACTGGTTGAGAAGCACTGATATAGGCTATACAACGTAACAAACGAACTCGCACTTGTACTGTTTACCCACCTTGACACAGCAGTCTATCAACTATTTTGATTTGGTTGTTCTTCATGATTAAAGGGATAGTTGAGTTTTGGTAGAGAGGGCGCTAGACTACTTTTTTTTTGTGAGGTAATGAAAAACTGAGTGTAAAATTTGAAAGAGCATAATATTTAAATAATAAAATCATCTTTGTTTGATCAAAATCGGTTCAGAGACGGCTGAAATATCCATAAATATAACAATTTGTAATAAAGCTGGGGCCCCAGGTTTATTAGAGAATTTTGAACAAGCCGTTAAAAATTCAAAAAAATGCTTCCTCTTTTCAAAAAGTTACAAAATAGGTATTTAAATAGTTGTTGGTTATTTCTCTATCTAATCACTATTTCAACAAAACATCACATGCACAATATTTTATTCAAAATGGTTGAAACCGATGAGTGTTTAGAGAGCGCCCTCTTACGTTTTAACGGCTCTTTTTGAATGATAACATGATCTTTACTACGTCATTTGTAGTTTTGTGTTCCTTTCTAGTTATAACTATTAGTTTGTAATGTAATGATGCAGGTTTTCGTTACTAAAATCCAGTTTCACCAAAACTGTACTCTCATTACCAGAACTCAACTATCCCTTTAAAGGGATCTAGTAACTTTGTTGACATGTGCAAAAAGTGATGAGTGGTTGATACAATGTATATTGTTGTTATCTGATATGTCCACTGGGTGTTGTGTGAAGATTTCATGTTAAATTGACTTTATATGGCCGAGTAAAGAGCAAAAATGCAAAGTGACATTCATTAACTCATTGCACTCACTTTGTTCTGACGATCCATTGGATAATTTGACATCTAAACACTTCAATCGTAAATATCTTTTTAACGAAAGGGAAATTTGAAAAACCGAAACCTGTCCCATGCTTTTTTGTTAATAAGAATACAACAAGGTATGAGGGAAGCGCTAGAATTCCAATTGGATTTTGAGGATTTTGACAATGTTACTAAGTTTCTTTAAAGGGATAGTTTAGTTATGGTATAGAGGGCGTTGCACGCAATAATTTTTTTGTGTGGTAATACAAAAAAGCTTAGTGTTAAATTTTAAAGAGCATAAGCTTTTACTGACAGAATAAACTTTATATGATCAAAATCGGTTCACAGACGGCTGAAATATTCATAAATATAACCAGTTGTTATTATTGTGGGGCCTCACAATAATTCAATAATTTTTAACTAACCGATGAAAACAAATGCTTACATTTTGCATAAATTTACAAAAGATGTTTTTTAATAGTTGTTGATGATCTCTTTATTTAATCATTATTTTAACATAACATCACATGCACAATTTTGTGTTTAAAATGGTTGAAACCGATGAGTTTTTAGAGAGTGCCCTCTTGAGTTTTGAACGGATCTTTTGTAATGATAGTGGGTATTTTACTTAGTTTTTGTATGTATTTCGAACACAGTGGAAATCAAACTATTAGTTTGTAATGGTATGGTGCAGGTTTTAGTTACTAAAATTCAGTTTAACCAAAACTGTACTCTCTATACAAAAACTCAACTATCCCTTTAAACAACACTGCTATGTGACGTTTTTAATAACTTGTGTACAACGCCGTTTTGGCACCATGTAGGTTCCCCCTCCCCCTTTCCAGGCCTCCATTCACTCAATTTAGCCCCCTGCTTATGTTAGTTGTAAACGAAAATATAAATTAGTTATTGTCCCATTTATATATTATGACTGTATAACTATGCGAATGTCATTGTTTTCTTATTTAGATGTTTAAAAACAAAAAGTAGATTCCTAGAAGGCCTGCATTTAATTTTGATTTTGTTAATAAATGCAGAACAAAAATCTGCCGAAAACTGATCATCATCATAAATAATTATACAAATTGTTATAAACATAATCTTTATGTATAATATTTGAACAACAGCTATTATCTATTGAAGAATTACCAGAAAATGATTGGTCTCATCATCCCGTCGATGTGCTTGGTGTTCTGTGGAGTGTGTTAGTCCGAGTCCAACGTGTAGTCCAGTAGTATCAGCTTTCTGCCATCATTAAAAAAAGACAGTACATTCTAATTATAGTACGTTTGTGAATAGACAGAAATACCCGTCTCTTCATGGGATTTATTATATATCGGATTTGTTTTTATACTCTTCCCATTACCCGCGATCCGACCGTCAAGCTAGTGGAGTAATAAACGAACGATTTTTCGGTCTAGTTTGTGTAGTGCCCGTGTTTATGTTTCCATTTATGTGTTTGTGCATCTTTCACATAATTCACATGGTGGGGATTGGGGAAAATACATAAATCGATTTTTCTAAATAAATGTAAAATTGAAGCCATATGCTGATTCCATATCACAACAAATTATTCAACGTTAATACTGCTTTTTAAAATGTTCCAAAATTTGCATAATGTGTTATTAAGCCAAAACGCTTTTGTAAAATTCGTCTTCAACTCAAGATCATATCAATCATTAATGCTATGATCATTAGTATTATTATATACATTACTATTCATTATTATGGTTATATATTTCCCAGGCCATGAGGGGGTGCCTTCCCTCTCCACTTTCTTTATCGTAAGAACCCTTTTGCCATTTCATATTTGTTAGACTTTAAAATCAAATGAAGCTCTACAAGTTGCAACAATTTGTTTAATCCTTTATGGGACGGGCCATTAGAGGTCTAATTTGTAGAGCCAGGGCGCATTTTGGCCCCTAGCTCGGCTATGACCGTCAGCAAGTAACTATGGCAATCCCTTTTAACATTTATTCATATTTCGTAATATCAATAATTGATTTCTTGATATCAAGAATAACCATTGGTTAATAACAGGAAATAATGTCATAATATCAATAATTCATTATTTCTTCTATTTAAATTTTGACGTCGGTGAGAAAACCCATCTTAAGATGCTTGTAAATATAATTTAAATGTTTTGAACTTTTGTAAAGTTAAATTTAGTCAACATAAGTCTGTAGCCAGTCACACACAATTTCCCTACCCAGCTCGAATTATCTAGATAATTAAATACGTAAGTGTCAGGCAAGTTACGAATTATTTAGATAATTCAATTATTATCTAGATAATTGGCCCCTGTGTAAAGACGCTAAATTGTCTTTTAAGCGCATATAAACGTTGGATATTTAAAGAATATGAATAAATTTACTCAAACATCATTCAATTACTATAAAAGAGAAAACATCACCAAAGATATTTACATTCTGGTAACTAAAGCAACGAGAAGCAGTCAATAGTCTTGGGTCAAATTTTACGCCAAATTATTTGCACTAATATTTTCGGAGAAATCACCGAATTCAGTGAAATGCGAGAACACAATTTGGAAGCTTTGAGAAAAAAATATATGAAAAAGGAAAATTTTCCTTGTAAATATTGCTTACATGTTTCTGTATTGATGCCACGAGCTTCTCCTGAAGGGAAGACAATCTCTGCATCTCCTCCCAGTACTTGTCTTCCTCCATCTCACGCACCACACCTGTCATGCCTGTAGTGTCCTCTGCATGCAGGTGATAATGTATATAATATCTACGTTTGAGATTGTACGCAATATGATTGATACCGCTTTTGCAAAGTTTCATAGTGATGAGCCGATCATTTTCTGCTACCATCAGACGCTCCTTAATTTTCCGCCACACGATCATTATTCTATCTAGGACTTCGCCGTTATCAACAGCCGTGTGTTCAGTGGTTGATCCAGATGGTGCAGGGGCATCATCTTCAGGGATGATGAGAGTGTTGCTGAGCCGCTCAAGCGCAGCGGCTACAGATGACATGCAGGCAATCATTGTTGATGTGTAGTGAGACTTTGGAATGGACATCGCACACTGGTTAAGTTCATCAAGGAACGCTTTCACTTCGTTTGCCTCTTCTGCTGTCATTAGGTTAGCTGTCATACTAATATACCTGTGCCGTAACATACCCGAAACACCAGATATAGCATTACTTATGTCCTGATAATCCTTCAAAATTTTGAGTATTTGTTCAATGCTGTGTAGCTCCCATTCGTGAATTTT
Source organism: Echinarachnius parma (assembly GCA_037951105.1). Classification (NCBI taxonomy): domain Eukaryota; kingdom Metazoa; phylum Echinodermata; class Echinoidea; order Clypeasteroida; family Echinarachniidae; genus Echinarachnius; species Echinarachnius parma. Next base: position 19,141 of record JBAMJV010013091.1, read on the forward strand.
TAGCATGGTTTGTCGCTCTTTTGAGCCAAACGGAATTTCGGGACTATTTGCAACCCTTGCTTCTCGGATAACGTGGTTCACTATTGTTCCTACATCTTTCAGGTTTAATGTTATCATTTCCATTTGCATCTGTGTCAATGTAGATTTAATCTCTAACTCATAATGAGATGCTCTTTGCAAAACACTGTAACAGTCACTGTCCCTGTCACTGTCCCTGTCACTGTCACCGCCATTGTGCTTTTCGAAACGAAATACTTCACTTCCTAAACCTCGATAACCTCGTTCTAACCTGTTCATAACTTCCTTTGTCTCCTCGATTGCCTGCTCCCGTGTATTCTGATACCTTCCACGCCCAATACCAACCATCCTGTCGTCACTTGGTAGGAGCTCTGCCATGACGTCACCTGGATCTCTTTGCATAAGGTTCTCGCGTTCAGCAGCTAACATGTCCATGGTTCTCTTGTGATTGGCTTTGCATGTCTCTAGCGCTTGTTCGACTTCTTTGCACTTCTTTTCGAATTCCACTAGCTGGAGGTCATCAAGATCCTGTGACATGATAAATATGTAAACAGTACCCATCATGTTCATGCGTGTATTGGTTATCACTAATACAAAACAGTACAAATGTAAATTTGCTGTATGGTATGCTATATTATGTATACTATTGCTGTCTTCTAGACTGGTATCGGTTACTAGACATTTCAGTTAAACACATCGTGTGACACATCGTGTGACAAATAAGTGTAGGGTTAACACAGATGGAGAATTTCTTCTTTATTTTACAATATCTTTTGGTTTGTTCAATATTCATTCAACATGTTCAAGTACGGTGTACACGGATGTATTAACCAGGTTATGTACAACACGCCCAGGCACTAGCAAGCCTGAGGTGAACTTACCGTCTTCACACGAGCCTTGGGATGGAAGGAACTATGCATGATCATGCCCTTTCCCGACTTTCTGAATGTCTTCTCCTTGAGGACATCATCGCCGGCATGACTCTGTACCTCGCCCGGTAGTTTTGTTTCAGACATGTCGGCGGGACCTGCAGTTCTGGTCACCTGCAAAAGCAAAATACGTGTGGATTATAACTCAAAAACCCGTTATAAATTTATTCAAAATTGTGCGAATGTTATAAAGTTATTCAAAATTGTGCGAATGTTATAAAGTTATTCACAATTGTGCGAATTTTCAACAAAATAATGTGAATAACTTTATAAAATTCGCACAATTTTGAAGACATGTCATGTCCTTACAGCGTTGAATTGTTTAGGCTATTATGTAAACCTTTAAATAATCAAATTCCAAATAAATTTATATTTTCTCATGGCACCATACAATTGTTTTTTGTTTTCAAGTAAGCACATGTTGGTCCATGCACGTCGAAAAATACAATCTTTACCATCTTTGGCCAATTAGTATATGTCTGATCGTAAACTTGCCCTTATTTAAATAAATCTATTTGTGAAAAGTGCGCGTAAATGGTGGAAAATGTCAAAAGTGTCCAGCAATGATAGGCGGAAAGTGTACAAATTAGCACATAAGATATTTGTCCCAGATCACTTCATATAAACCGAACAAGTAACTTCACCCCTAAGCAATTGCCCATAATTTCATAACCAAGAATTGTTTCAAGATTTCATCTTGCCAATATATCCATATGGTAGTTAGGAAAACAATGTGTAAAAATAAGAGGTAACCATTAATCCATGGTTGAGTGAGCACACATAACAGAAAAAATAGTCATATTTCAAAATTCGCAAAAGTATTATCATCATTACAAATTATTGAGAGTTGGACAATTAAAAAATGCAGTTTTACAATTGCAATTAACGCATTTTACCACATGTGACATCAACAAATCAAAATGAATGGAATATCAAACAGCATTGTTTCATAAACCATCATCAATGCATTCCGCCACATGTGCGGATTCACAACAATGTACAGGCACGCGCAATACCTTGTGACTTTTGAATTGGGCCATTTTGTCTTTAATCTGTGCTCATTCAGCCATAAAGTAATGAATATCTGTGCCAATATTGTGGTAAGATGACATCCTGAAACAATAAATGGTTATGAAATTATGAGTAATTGCTTAGGGGTGAACTTACTTTTTGTGTTCGGTTTATAAAAACAAGACGAACACATTTCAATGCAATCGAATGCGGCGAAAATGCGAAATTAAATATCAAAAGTAGGTCAAGGGCAGACGCTACAGCAGAGTCTTGGCATTACTGTATTATTTTAGCAGACACCTTTTAACGTGCACGTATGTACATACACAGTGTTTCACTATCGGACACGATAATAGCTATATAGAGGGAATTTAATAGTATCATATTATTGTTCCATCATTCTGTGCTCATTCAGCCATAAAGTAACGAATATCTCTGATTTTCGCACATATCGAACATAACAACTGTGCCAATATTGTGGTAAGATGACATCTTGAAACAATAATCGGTTATGAAATTATGGGCAATTGTTTAGGGGTGAAGTTACTTTTTGTGTTCGGTTTAGATGCAGATTTTCACACATCTTAGAAAACTACATTTTTGCCATGTCCATTTTCGTAACGTGAGTTATTTGGTAATTAACACTTCCCCACATGTTCATAAAGGTAGCGCATATTCCCGGGTGCCTCTCCTTGATATAGGAGTAACTTAAACCGCGACTACACAGTGACAATTCTTAGGTATTCTTATTTGTTTCATAATATTCTTATTTCCCTATCAAATTGGACGATTGTATAAAAGATCATATTTTCCAAAGAAAAAGGCCAGGTTTTGACCGCTCTAAAACATTTTTTTTTACCGATACACAAACATGCATCCTGTAATTTATTCCTGCATTTTGAAAATTTGTAAATATCAACTCATAGGTCAAATACAGATGTCAAATTAGCACATAAGATATTTGTCCCAGATCACTTCATATAGATGCAGATTTTCACACATCTTAAAAAAATTAATTTTTGCCATGTCCATTTTCGTAACGTGAGTTATTTGGTAATTAACACTTCCCCACATGTTCATAAAGGTAGCTGTGTTGTCAGTAATTAATGCACATCTACTCAATCTTTGGCGATCAAAACAGCGTACTATTTCATCAAATAATGGTGTAATACAGCACAATGAAGTATATTCAGCATATCGCCCATGAATAATGATCAATTATGATTTAGAGTAGGCGATGATTTCACCTTGAACCCTGAAAAGGTAAGCAATAATGTTTTACAATGACATGCGTCAATATAATATCACTTACCTCACGCAATACGCGATAATTATTATGTTTCCTGGTGATTGCGGTACACCACGTTAAAGTAGATAATGGGTGAATTCAAATGGGAATGAACTTTATAAAACGTCTAGCTGTTTATATTCCAATATTCCCAATATTATTGACTGAAATTAATGTCAAACACACAAACTCTCGTCGAAGTAATAATCAACTAAAATGGCTGCCGTCTATTTCAATGAACACAATATTGGGTACACGAACGCTCGGATGAGCGATCCGTAAGTTGTAAACGATGAAAAGATATTCTGTAAACATGCATTCAAATGTATTGATTAAATATCCATAATTATACCGTAACTTGGTTACGGGGCAGAGGGGGCAGAGTTGGGGTCATATTTGGGCGGCCATGCATGCGAAACACACCAAAGCATTGGAGCCAGAGTCACCAACACGTACGCACGCATGAAACTATAGTAATCGCACATTGAAAATAATACAGATAGTCGGGAATAGATTAATGCGCGTATGAGGTGGCAGTAGGAGTCATACATATATACATTATATGTGCGAGCGCCCAGATTCATTAATGACTCAAAACTATAGAGAAAATCACAGCATTTACAGAACATATATTTACAGACAATTATTCACGAATACGACGACTTTTTTTGCATTATCTATAATCTCAACGTTGATTCTACTTCTACTACTTCTAATCGAGCATGGTGGCTTAGCTGTTAGAGGGTCCGCCTCATGCATGTGAGGCCCCGGGTTCGAACCCAGACCGGGTCATACCTTCTAGCCAGGCGCTCAGCATTTATAGAATGGAGAAGGGAAAGTTAATCACACTAGTTACCAGAGGCAGGCCCCTTTCTGTAGCTTTCGCTACATTCAGTAAACGTGTGGTCTAGGGCCAATGAATCGGAGATAGGCTCCGCCAAAATTGGCAAGGGAGGACTATACTACTTCTACTACTATTACTACTACTGCTACTTCTACTATTACTTCTACTATTACTTCTACTATTATCACTTCTACTACTTTTTACTACTAATACTACTCAGCGGAATCTTTACCATAACTTTTGTCTGGATGGATGTCCATGCAGATTGTCATGCAGATCAGTGGCGTAATGAGCAAACATGATGGGGGGGGGGGGGGGGGAAATCCTCATCACCACCAGGTAGAGTGTAATGGCAGGGTTGCCATCTTTGCGAGGGAGCGAAGCGACCAAAACCGAAGGAGCGAAGGCAATGAGCGAGGGGAGGGTGTGGGAGGTGGGTGTCACACCCCCCCCCCCCCCCCCCCCCCTCGGTAAGGAGCTTTTGCATTTTTGGACTTGAAACTGTGCAATCTGGTGCATACCTAGGAAGGAAATTCGGACTTGACGCCACGTACTATATTTGGGTAACTGCATGAACAAGGTATACCAGACGTAGACAAGACCGATTTACGAGGGAGTGAAGAGACCGAGAGGGGGAAGGGTTTGATGAGAGGTTGTGATGGGAGGTGGGTGTTTCGCCCATGCACGGTAGAGAACTTTTGCAATTTTGTACGTGAAATTATGCAATCTGGTGCATACCTAGGAGGACATTTGACTTTGAATCCGAGTTATCATGTTTAAAAAAATACCTTTTTAAAAATCACTGGTATCGAATTAGAAGGGGAAAAAACATGATTTAATTTTATTTGGGGGGGGGGGGGCGGAGGGGCCCACACCAGTACGCCAGTGATGCAGATCGTATCTATTATGATTTGGCCTTTTGCAATAAAAAGTGACACGCGAATCTCATTCTGGGACGAGTAATTAGATATTAAAAGGGGTCGGTGTTATGTTTCCATAGATCTATAGGATTTGTTCTGTATCCCATCAAGTCGATCCTGCAGGGTCTTCTTCATAGCCCATGTCCCTGGTCCGATAAGGAGGATGCTCTCTACACAAGGCCATGACATTTAACATTTGCAGATCTTGAAATATTGGACTGCCAGATGTTGTGCAACTTATTACAGGCACCCCAGACCTGACTTTTGTCTGGTTTGTATTATTTCATGGAATCATGATATCCTTTACTTACTTTGACTCCACCAGTACGTATGTGAGCCTTCCATGATCGTATGAAAATCCGCATCTTCGTTCAACACCCACAAATAATATTCTCCATAATGAAAGATAATAGGTTTAGTATTCCATTTTACCAACAAGTCTATAGAAAATCAGGTTTCCAGACAAATTATATCATTGGAAAACTCATCACTATACTAAAGTAAATGCTCATGGGTCTGCGGAAGAAGAGTATCTATTGTCTAGGATGTACGTTTCAAACATACGTGTGTATAGAGAAAAGCGGACTTGCAGACGTTTGGCGCATATGGAACCATGAGGCCCTGATGGTTCCGTAAGAGTTGGTGTTGAATTTTATTGTTTAAGAAAAATACAACCTTTTGCAAAGTTTGTAAATATGTTTTTTTTATATCAATCGACGTTAATAAAAACATATATCCCGGTGTTGTTCTCTGTTTGGCGGCCCTCTTCAAGAGGAACAAACCGACCCTGCATGCCGAGGCTTATCATGGTATAAGAAAAGGTTCGCTATTCATGGAACAATAAAGGATAGCGACCATGATATCGTATCATTAATAGTGACTTATATCCTCCATTATGAATAGCGACCGTACTAAAACACGACTACATAATATCTGTCAAAAGTGTGAATACTGTTTGTTTATTTTTTGTCTACTTATTGATTGGTTGATTTATGTATCAATAAGTGAATTAATTAATGCATCATTTGCATTCATCTATTGCCACATGACTTTAAAGATTAGCCTCTTCAACAGGTAAACAAAAAATATATTCCCAAATAATGGGATTGTATAATTGGGACTTGTTAGAATGTGAAGATGTAAATATCATCAACAATGATTAATTTACACAAGACTTAACATTAATAACGCGTATACATTACTATAGTAAATGAATAATCAGTAAAATGTATATGATTTCATAAGGGAAAACACAGAAAATAACATACAAGGCAAACTAATCAGTAAACGACATCAGAAACGAATAACTTGCATGATTACTTTAGAATATATACTATTTAATAGGTGAAATATTATAGAACTAATATTTGCCGAAAAAACCCCGAAGAATACAAAGTTGAGAAAAATTTTCTTCAACGAAGATGGTCCTTAATCAATATTGCCTACGGGAACTCTTGGACCCTGTATTAATAACGCGATGAAGATTGCAAAATGTAGTAGTGAAAACGTCAGTTTTAATTAAAACGATGAACACACTAATGCTAAACTTGTTTGCATTCTATTATATTGCGTTATATATTCTCGTAAGTTTAAGGTGCAAAATAACATTATACACTGTAGATATGGGTATACATTAAAATTAGTATTATAATTGAAAAAGGATGCATGGATCACCCATCCAGCAGCGCATGTATATACTAAGCTATTCTGCCACGTTGTCCCGTGATAAAAAAATACACATGATTGTAATATTTGTAATAATAACTATGATTTTTATTATTGTGCTTATTCGTTTTAGCATAACAAGTAAACACATCCTTTATCAAAGATAACATACATACAACAGCGAAAGTAATACATCGACTAATGACTAATGACTAATAAAGTTATAAACATTATTACATTATTACAGATCATTATTCTCTTTATAGTATCTTTGATTGATATTTTATATGAATATTTCAATTAAAATCACATTTTCATCGTATTTTTCCTTATAAATGTTTGTTCATATTTCAATATAATCATTTAAAGTACCATGTTTTATATAACCACCTTTTAATACATATATATATTTTAAGAGATAGAAAAAACACTATATTGCTACTATTTTGTAGTATGTAATATCAATTTTATACACTATAACTGTAACGTCAGATAAAAAGCACTAAAAGACAATCTTTACCAAAAATATGTATTATTTTCGTAATCTCATAAACATGTAAATGAAAAATGTATTAATATACAAATACAATAAGGATTGTACATAAATCATGCAAAGGGAATATAATTATATTCAATAAAAATCCGTTTGGGTAAATAAATTATGTGTATGTTATGGATATATAGAGGAAGAATAATATCATAGTAACATCGGTAGTTTTTACAACCAATACATTATCATTTAATAATATAATACCATCATTTATACTAAAATAGCGCTTTCAAAATCAAAGCGCCTATAAAAGACACACAAATTTAATTAAATATACGAAAGTACAAAGTATACAAATCCTTTTTGGAAAAAAAGGAAATAAATATTATAAGAACTACACTGGATAAACCACCGTTATTAATGTCGTTTGAATTATGGTAGGTACATGAAAGCCTAAGTGATTACAGTATTCTTCCTTATATTCATACATTATAGTCAACAAATTATACATTTTAAAATTTATCTAGAATGGGAACCAATAAAGGGGCCTATTTTGTGTTATCCTATAGCGGAAACGTCTTCAGAGGCAAAATGACCCCAGAATTCTTACAAAAAAGGAAAATTGAGTCCGAAGTATTAACGTACAATATTAAGGTAGGTTGGTATAGCCTGAGTGAGAAAAAAACTATTCCGCATAATATACTGATTTACTCATTCCTCTTTAATTCATAAATAGTCTCTTTATTAAATCCGTTTAATAACTAGTTAGCGCCTAAATAAACTTCAATTAAAAATTCAAGTTAGTCATTGTAGCACCATGTAGAATTGGCACAGGAGTGGATAGATGAGGTAAATTTTATTCTCTCGCACGGATTTGTTACAAACAGCATTAATGAATCGAGTGAGACTAAAAAGTGAGACTAAAAAGAGAATTCTTCAAGTATTCATACAATACTTGACTAAGTGGACACTTTAAACATTTGGCTCTCAATAATACGTAATCAGAAGTATCAACGTATTGAGGTATCGATACTTGTAAGCAATAGTGAAAACAGTTTCCTTCCGCATTTACTCATACCTCCAAAAAAACCTGATGGAGAGACACTTTTAAAATGCCTAACTAGTGAGCACCTAAATAATATTCAACAAAATCTTAGGTCACACATTGTTCGTAACACTACGTTTGCTTTGTATAGGAGTGGATAAATGGAGTAAATTGTATTCTCTCGCACGGATTATTTTATGAACAACATTAATGAATTGAGGTAGGCATAAAGTGAGACTAAAAAGAGAATTCTTCAAATATTCATACAATATTTAACATTTGACTCTCACTAATATGGATCAGAAATATTAACGTATTGAGGTATGTAAACGTGTAAGCAATAGTGAGAAGAGTTTTCTTCTGCATATCTTGCAATAAGCATGATTGAGAGACTCTTTTAAAATGCCTTTAAAGCTCCACAGACAAGAAAACTGCCTCAAAATTGTGTTTTACTGTATCTAAGGTAGATTTTCATGAAGATTACTAATAAAAACATATTTTCCTCGTGGGAAAACCCAGTAAAATAAAAAAAAAATCAACTTGTAAATTCACTTTAGTAACCCCCGTAAATAAATTGAGTCCGGGCGAAGAAAATGACGTCATCTTTGTGACGTCACAAAGTGACAATCGCAGTTTAGCTCGGTCATAGACGTACACGCTGAGTGCAATACTCACGTTGCCATGTCGCGTGCACTGCGAATACAATATTTGGGCTTTCACTCTGCAGAAATGTATCCTGTTACACACAAATAATTCAAGTATCCTTTTATTGAAAGTATATTTTGCTTAAGAAACAATAATAATAATCAAAGGTAGGGGTAGGGATGACCAGGAATTTATGGACAGTGTCTTTAGTAATTTTTGTATTTTTTTTTTTTTTAGCTGTCGGGGGCGGGGGGGGGGGGCGGGCCCCCTGGCCCCCCCCCCCCCCCTATGTCCGCAACTGCCCTTTTTTTGACAGAGCGCTCTAGATATGCATACTCTCTCTAGTACAATCCATGCTCAATGGTTCTGCCCCTTTTTTCGAGTCTTAATCTTGTATTGCTGCCAAATATTAAATAAGTTGGTCAAATCACACACACAAACGTTAGAGAAAGCTATGCCCTGTGTGATGATGATCCCACCACTGATTTGGAGCTGAGAATGCCAAAAAAAGCTTCCAAGGGCTTTGAAGGTTCAAAGTCAAACTTTACATCAACTCTCCAATCGTCTCTATAATATGACATCATGATGAAATGAAGTGAAAGGAAATGTCAATGTTTAGTAAACCCTTATCCCCGAGTTAAATAGACAAATATTACAATTATACATGTATACAAATATCATTTTAAAGAAATAAATTTAACTTATTGTTTGGAACTAACAATGTTAATCGACAACTCATATGACCCGATGCAAATAAGGCCAATGAATAATTATTTAATTATTTGTCTTTTCCAAATCTTTCACAATGAGTGACGTGCTGATACATACAATTTTGATGTCGCAGTGGATACAAAATAGACTGATTGGAGTTTTCACAGGAACCACATAATAATAATCATATTCTCAAATTTATTACAAATTTGATAGACTCTGAGAATTTCAATGTGTAACAAACTATACATATCGTGTTCGTGTTTACCATCTATAGGCCCGGTGTAAATTGTGCTAATTCCATCTGTGATTTTTTTCTTATACAGGGCGCCCCCCCCCCCCCCCAAAAAAAAAGACGGAACGGGGAACTTGCCATAATAACGAAACATGATGACTAGGTTCAAGGGACAGGGCATCTTTTACAGCGAAAAATTATACCAAGAACAGTAAATGTGGACGAGTAGTTTTTGTTTAGGACATCTTATGTGAGACCATGTCAGGTTCCCATTTTTGTCAATTTTTACCAAGTCAGTGCCTGATAAATCGCACTTCCTGCCAGTCATAGCATCGAACAACTATGCCCATTCTCTCGGCACACAGCTGAATGCAATGACGAGCAGTAAGTGCGATTTATCAGGCACTGACTTTGTAAAAATTGACAAAAATGGAAACCTGACAGCGCCCTAAAACAAAAATTACACGACCAAAATGACTGTTCTTGGTATCGTTTTCATTGGAAAAGACACCCTATCCAATGGACTTTTTTGGAATTTTGTTAATATATTTTGATAAGTGCCCCGTTCCGTTTGTTGGGGCCACCCTGTATAGAATAAAACAAGTAATCCAAAATCCGTTCTCATTTGCCTCACCTGCACTGTTCGTGTTGGGTTAATTCACTTCTTTTTTCATTTATTCCGCCTCATTGTCGTACGTATATCAAGACATTGAATTAATTCATGTTACGGTATCTACTATAAAGACACGTAAATCATTACTTTGTTTTGAACATATTTGTTTGTACTAAATACATAATTATGATACTAGCTAGTAATTATCATGTGAGGGCTGTATTTAAGATCAAATTGTCAATAACTATATATACAGTGGAAAACTTTGATATAAAAAAGTTTTGACATAACACAATATCTGCTGGTCAAGCTCATTATATTCTCTTGTTTTGTGTACCCTGATATCTTGACAAACAAGATAACTGATTATTGTAAATATTATCATGGTTCCATATCAAGGAAACTATACGATGAACAACAATTCACGGTAAGTACTATAACCTCGTTCGTGTCACGTTTTGCATTAATGTTATATTTCGTTATGTAATATTACACAATTATTATTATTTTCTTTCTTTATTATATCCATGCCTGTATATCAAAACAATACCCATAAAACATTCCTTTAAAAGAAATAGTCAAATTTAAAAATAGAAACAAAACACAGAGGTCTGGCAATATGGGCTAGAAGCTTAAGACACTCTGTATACCTTCTAATTAGTATTACCTTCTTCTCGTTAATATTTCATTCACTTTTAAAGTGAATGAAATATTAACGAGAAGAAGGTAAATTATAGGATTATAACAAACACGATTTAATTTTCGGATTAACGAACCCTATTTTATTTTCGGACTAATGAACCTTCGGAATAACGAACCTTCGGAATAACGAACCCGAATTTTTTTCCGGATAAACGAACCTTCGGAATAACGAACCCGATTTCGTTTTAGGAATAGCGAACCTTCGGAATAACGAACCCTCGGAATAACGAACCTTCGGAATAACGAACCTTCGGAATAACGAACCTTCGGAATAACTGAACCTTCGGAATAACGGACTGTAACCGTTTTGACCACCCCTCCGTCGTGTGGGTTGAACCTGACTACGCCCGTGATCCACATTGGCTTATCTGATGAATATTAATTATGAACGTTGATAACACATCAAACAAGATTAAGATGACGCAAATGGCAACAATTATGAATCAGAAACAAATAATTAAATATCACATTAGATAAGGTCATAGATCTAATGGTAAATTACCATTAGATCTATGACCTTATCTAATGTGATATTTAATTATTTGTTTCTGATTCATAATTGTTGCCATTTGCGTCATCTTAATCTTGTTTGATGTGTTATCAACGTTCATAATTAATATTCATCAGATAAGCCAATGTGGATCACGGGCGTAGTCAGGTTCAACCCACACGACGGAGGGGTGGTCAAAACGGTTACAGTCCGTTATTCCGAAGGTTCAGTTATTCCGAAGGTTCGTTATTCCGAAGGTTCGTTATTCCGAAGGTTCGTTATTCCGAGGGTTCGTTATTCCGAAGGTTCGCTGTTCCTAAAACGAAATCGGGTTCGTTATTCCGAAGGTTCGTTTATCCGGGAAAAAATTCGGGTTCGTTATTCCGAAGGTTCGTTATTCCGAAGGTTCATTAGTCCGAAAATAAAATAGGGTTCGTTAATCCGAAAATTAAATCGTGTTTGTTATAATCCTATAATTTGTGTTTTGTTTTTAAAATTTACATAAGCATACCCCTCCCCCTTTCCCTCCCTTGGCCCGACCAATCAAACATTTAAGTTTATTTGATCTCTTTATATGAAATTATAGCATTATAACAAACCCAAATTCATTTTCGGATTAACAAACCCGATTTCATTTTAGGAATAGCGAACCTTCGGAATAATGAACTCTCGGAATAACGGACCTTCGGAATAACGAACCCGATTTTATTTTCGGACTAACGAACCTTCGGAATAACGAACCTGATTTCATTTTAGGAATAGCGAACCTTCGGAATAACGAACCCTCGGAATAACGAACCTTCGGAATAACGAACCTTCGGAATAATGCAACAAATGTTCGGATTAACGAACCCTATTTCATTTTAGGATTAACGAACGCTCAGGTATAGGAAATTTGCGTGTTCGGAATAACGAACCTTCGGAATAAAGAACCTTCGGAATAACGAAGCGCACCCGTCAAAACGAGGTCAACGGTCTATGTGGGGGCAGCGCCCCTTACCCATAGCCGTATATAGCCATATACGGCTCTGCCCTTAGGCTTACCTATCGTTATTGGAAGGATAGGGCGCCTTTGAATTACGGATAATGTACTGTATAACGGATAAATGGCGCTATGCAAGACTATAGTGATGTGGATCCTTCTCCTCCTCCTCCTCATATTCCTCCTCCTCCTATTCCTCCTCCTCCTCTTCCTCTTCCTCTTCCTCTTCCATCTCCTCCTCCTCCTCCTCCTTCTCCCCCTCTTCCTCCTCTTCTTCCATCCTCCTCCTCTTCCTCATTATCGTTATCATAATCATCATCATCGTCATCATCATCATCATCGTCATCAGCGTCATCATCGTCATCTTCATCACCATCATCATCATCATCATCATCATCATCATCATCATCATTTTACGCAGAATGCTGATCAATGGTATAATGTACCCTTACTTTCCCCTTATTTTAATACGCGCCACTGGTATAGATATCAAAATAGAGCTACTCCCATTCGGCGCAGCTATTTTCACAAGATAACAATCATCTCAGTGCAATCTTATCACCCGCTCATGAAAGAGCCGACACAGCCTGAAGGACGTCGACGACACACGAATGACGAAGTGTAACTTTCTTTAAAAGCGCCCTCTTGATTTTACGAAACGGTACTTGAATAAGCGAATTTTAATTGACACTCCTTATACTTAAAGTGGCCAGGCAAATTAAACGCATGTTATCTTCTGTTCATCTCTATTAGTGTACACATCAACTATTTGTAAACCATTTGACCCAAACATATTTTGTTTATTTTAAAACATTTTAGTAATTATTTTTCTCCATATTGTGAAGCCCCCACTTCTGAAAATCTATCTAGAGTATATAGAATTCTATTGTTGACCTGTTGTGACATCATCAGCCATTCACTACTCAGTTACAAAGAAGTTACCTTCACCCAAGCTGAGTGCCTAATCACAATAGCATCACACGGTTGAATAGAATACCAACTCACACACCTTCAATTTCAGAAGAAAAGCACTGTCTAAGCTATTGCATAGAGGTATGCAGGGCAAGCTTTTGTGTGGATGTTCTTTTTGTACTTTCATATTTTGTTAATCTCATGGTAGCTGACCAGTGATTGACAGATGATGTCACAACAGGTCAACAATAGAATTTACTCTGGAGGTTTTTTTAGGAGGTGGGGGTTAGCAACATGAAGAAAAATAAATGATAAAATGTTTACAAATATACAAAACATATTTAGGTCAAACCGTTTACAAATATTGAATGTGTACACTAATACAGATGAACAGAAGTCAACATGCATTTGGTTTACAGGGCCCCTTTAAGCCATCCAATCATCGAATCGCCCAGAAGATGTGAGCGGCAAACATGACAAAGTTGCTCTGTAAACGTCGGAGAAAGTTTAATTCATCTGGTTGCATGTATAAGAGCCTACACATGCATGCAATTCTTTTAAATTCTGGATTTTATTTTTAAATCCAAGTCGAACTTAAATTGCTGACGATATATTTTGGATTTGAATGTAAGTCTTTAGAAGAATTTAGCACAAACGATTTATTTTTTTAATGAAAGCTGGTCTTGAATTAATGACAAAGCCTTACAGGATTTCGACACATCGCAGACGTTGCAAGTAATAAGTTTCTTCGATATTCATTAAAATCATCAGATCACCAGAAGAGAGGATCAACAAACTTTTGCCTTTAGTGAGCATGATTGTTTCACCCTTTCATTAATCTGAGCCAAAATAGACTGCAGCATATCGTTAAATATTGTAGAGAATACAAAGTGACCAAGGTAAGTCAATGTTCTATTCACAGTTAGCCCTTCATAATATATTGTCGTACGTAAAATAAAGACATTGAATTAATTCATGTTACGGTATCTACTATAAAGACACGTAAAACATTACTTTGTTTTGAACATATTTTTTTGGTACTAAATACTTAATTCTGATACTAGCTAGTATTATCATGTGAGGGCTGTATTTAAGATCAAATTGTCAATAACTATATATACAGTGGAAAACTTTGATATAAAACAGTTTTGACATAACACAATATCTGCTGGTCAAGCTCATTATATTCTCTTGTTTTGTGTACCCTGATATCTTGACAAACAAGATAACTGATTGTTGTAAATATCATGGTTCCATATCAAGGAAACTATACGATGAACAACAATTCACGGTAAGTACTATAACCTCGTTCGTGTCACGTTTTGCATTAATGTTATATTTCGTTATGTAATATTACACAATTATTATTATTTTCTTTCTGTATTATATCCATGCCTGTATATCAAAACAATACTCATAAAACATTCCTTTAAAATAAATAGTCAAATTTAAAAATGGAAAAACACAGAGGTCTGGCAATATAGGCTAGAATCTTAAGACACTCTGCAGTATACCTTCTAATTAGTATTACCTTCTTCTCATTAATATTTCATTCCCGTTACCATAGATCTATGACCTTGTTTGTTTCTGATTCATAATTGTTGCCATTTGCGTCATCTTAATCTTGTTTGATGTGTTATCAACGTTCATAATTAATATTCATCAGATAAGCCAATGTGGATCGCGGGCGTAGTCAGGTTCAACCCACACGACGGAGGGGTGGTCAAAAAGAGGTCAACGGTCCATGTGGGCGCAGTGCCCCTTACCCATAGCCGTATATAGCCATATATACGGCTCTGCCCTTAGGCTTACCTATCGTTATTGGAAGGATAGGGCGCCTTTGAATAATGGATAATGTACTGTATAACGGATAAATGGCGCCATGCAAGACTATAGTGATGTGGATCCTTCTCCTCCTCCTCCTCCCCCTATTCCTCCTCCTCCTCCTCCTAGTCATCATCCTCCTCTTCCTCTTCCTCTTCCTCTTCCTCTTCCTCTTCCTCTTCCTCCCCCTCTTCCTCCTCTTCTTCCCTCCTCCTCCTCTTCCTCATTATCGTTATCATAATCATCATCATCGTCATCATAATCATCGTCATCAGCGTCATCATCGTCATCTTCATCACCACCATCCTTACTTTCCCCTTATTTTAATACGCGCCAATGGTATAGATATCAAAATAGAGCTACTCCCATTCGGCGCAGCTATTTTCACAAGATAACAATCATCTCAGTGCAATCTTATAACCCGCTCGTGAAAGAGCCGACACAGCCTGAAGGACGTCGACGACACACGAATGACGAAGTGTAACTTTCTTTAAAAGCGCCCTCTTGATTTTACGAAACGGTACTTTTAATGAGCGAATTTTATTGACACTTTTTATACTTAAGCCATCCAATCATCGAATCGCCCAGAAGATGTGAGCGGCAAACATGACAAAGTTGCTCTGTAAACGTCGGAGAAAGTTTGATTCATCTGGTTGCATGTAAGAACCTATACACATGCATGCAATTCTCTTAAATTCTGGATTTCATTTTTTAATCTAAGCCGAACTTAAATTGCTGACGATATCTTTTGGATTTGAATGTAAGTCTTTAGAAGAATTGAGCCAAACGATTTATTTTTATTTAATGCAAGCTGGTCTTGAATTAATGACAAAGCCTTACAAGATTTCGACACATCGCAGAAGTTCCAAGTAATAAGTTTCTTCGATATTTATTAAAATCATCAAATCACCAGAAGAGAGGATCAAACAAATTTGCCTTTACAGTGAGCATGATTGTTTCACCCTTTCATTAATCAGAGCCAAAATAGACTGAAGCATATCGTTAAATATTGTAGAGAATACAAAGTGACCAAGGTAAGTCAATTTTCTATTCACAGTTAGCCTTCATAATCTATATTGTAACATCATTAGTTTATAATTACAGCTTCTGAACAGCACGAGAAATGAAAGGGTTATGGGGAACGGACCACCGTCAATACGGCGTGATTGTGGCTCAATGGTTAGCTATTCGAATGTTTTGGATTCGATTCCTTACAAACTCCATTTTCCTGGCCAATTTTCATTTGTTTTTATAAATGCGATATTTATAAGAATTTAATGAAATATTGATATGTTTGATAGTGTCATGTCCACTGCTTCTCGACACAGAATGTGTTATTATTGGCATGTTTTAAATGAAATATAGTATTTGTCAACTTTACTCAGGCCCGTAGTCAGAATTTTTCTTATAAAGAGGGGTGCGTCGCCCAACAAATTGTTGGAAGTCTCAAATTGCATTGTTTTGCTCTTTAATATGCTCAAGGCTACACAGTCATGGCTTTCTATTATTGTTAAAGGGATCTAGTAACTTTGTTGACATGTGCAAAAAGTGATGAATGGTTGATGCAATGTATATTGTTGTTATCTGATATGTCCATTGGGTGTTGTGTGAAACTTTCAAGTTAAATGGATGTTATATGGCCGAGTAATAAGCAAAAATGCAAAGTGATATTCACTAACTCATTTCACTCACTTTGTACACGGTTTTCGCGGTCCAGTGGATAATTTAACATATGAACACTTCAATCGTAAATGTCTTTTTAACGAAAGGGAAATTTAAAAAAACGAAACCTGTCCTCTGCTTTTAATGTTAATACGAATACAACAAGGTATGAGGGAACCGCTAGAATTCCAATTTGATTTTGAGGATTTGGACAATGTTACTGAGTCCCTTTAAGTCCAACATTGAATCTTTGTGAAAACCCACACGGCTTCTCATTCATGGGTGTATGTATACGAGCATCATTTTGGCCAGAGGCTGAAGGTCTATTCCCCATTTCCCCGAATACCAATCCCGTGTTCACCCAACGTTAGAGAAAAAAGGGGCTCTCACCATTTAGCTGGCCCCTATATCATGTAAATGATAATGATGTTCTTTTAAAAATATTTCTACCGGATTTGACCGAATATTATATGATTTTGGCTGCCCAAATTTGGGCTGTTTTTTTGTCCGAGTATCGCCGTTTTGAAAACTCTCTCAGTTAATAATAAATAAACAAATAAAATAACTAAAATACACATTGATATAAATATATCAGTGTTTGGGTGCACCGCCTTGCTCAGAATCATTGTTTGGAAACGTGTTATATTTTGTATGTTTATGTCTTCTCTTGTTCAAGATTAGCCTGAATACATTTAAAATCTCTAGTGGTCACAATGGACACGACTCCCCACGACTAGACCCACGAATGCAGTACGCATTGGTACAAATCTATGGCAAGCCGTTTTAAAATTGATTCCTATTTCTTGATATTAATAATTGAATTATTGATATCAGTTTATTTCTTGATATCAAGTATTACCAATACAGAAAAGTATATTTCTTGATATCAAGAATGCATTTCTTGATATCAAGAATTCGATTTCGTGATATCAAGAATTGAATTCTTGATATCAAGAAATAGGAATAAATGTTAAAAACGGCTTGCCATTTATTTGTACCAATGCGTACTGCATTCGTGGGTCTAATCGTGGGGAGTCGTGTCCAATGTGACCACTCCTTAATACAGAGCTAGAAAATTGTATATAAACGCACCGAAAATTTGGCTTGTTAGTCAATCGTTATACTTTGGCCGTTCTTTCGGTTTAATTTCACGACTTTTAAAACCGAGATATATAGGCACAATTGAGAATCAGTATTGAATGTATTCTGCTAGACCTATATATCAGGTGTTAGGTAATATATGAGTTAGGTGTTAGCTGTTGGGTGTTAGGTTAGGTTATCAATGTATAATACCATAATATAGACCAGCACCAAAAAGACTCTAATGTTATTTCTTGCCGGTTTCCGCATTCGCATATTATTCTTAAATTTCGTATTTTTTGTCTTTATCTTATGCTATATGTTTTTGTCTTCTTGTTTGTATGTTTTTATATGGCGAATGGAATAAAAATGAATCTGAATCTGAATATACAGTAATTTTAACACCATATATATAACCGTATTAAAATGTGAAAGTTCTCATGTTCTCACCAACAGGACATAATCGACCCATCCTGCACTACTATACGCAAATAACCGCAACTATACATACGGTATACATAGTTGAAACTTGACGGCGGATATATGCGATCCACAAAGAGGATGGCGCGTCACATTCTTTTATGGCTCATATCCGTCGCGCTTGTACTTCTAAATGTTGCCCCTGGGTTCACCTTCGATGTTTCGTCGACACCAAACGATGACGGGGAGAGGGACATGACAGAGACAACGATCAGCAGTCGTCGTGGAGATGTCACCGCAACCGACGTACCGACAACGATCATCAACGCGGGGAGTCGAACAAGCACTAGTAGAGAGAGTGAGCCTGGAATCACTATATCCATCCGAAGATAGCACATCCGTTGTCACGCCACCACCGGGGCAACTGCAGTTGCACAATGAAAGTTATGAAACCATCGATCTTTTCCCTGATGGAAGCGCATCGATGTTAGAAGAAACTTACGACACCGACTTTCAATCTGGGCTAGAGATAACCGCGCGTTTAGATACCCTCGGAGACGCTTCATCGAGCGAAGATGATCACCGCCTTGGCAAGGCCGATCATCCGCTCAGCAGGATGGTGACATCGATGCGTGGCCTCAGTGAAGAAGAAATTCTGGTAACTGACGCCAGTAATGAGCTCACCACGTCGGGCGATTATTTTACTTCAACAGACTATCAAGTAAGCGAAATGCCGACCACGACACGATCAATAATGGAACAAACGATATGTTTGACGACTGCCTTAATAGTAATGGTCGAATGGGATACTGCCACGCATCCTCACGTCGACTCCATTTCGAAAACGGGTGTGACATTATCGAAGGATCTTTTAGACCACAAAATATATTGGACGTTGCCCCACCCCTTGCCCTGGTGGTACATCGCTCAGCTGACTATTGCGTGCACTGGCCTGTTTGGTAATGTCCTCGTGTTTCTGGCGGTGTATCAACGGAATGCTTTCACTAACACTACCGCTATCTTCATAATGTCCCTCTCGGTCACCGATTTCCTGACATCACTCTTCATCATCCCGCCCCCAGTTCTCACAAACATCCCCGACACTGCCCTAGGGACAACCTATTGCAAGTTCATCTACACGCGACACCCGTCTACCACAGGCACATTAGTTTCCGTCTACATCCTGATGGGTCTGGTAAGTGAGCGTGTAGTCGGCGTTTTTTCCCCGGTTAAGGTGAAAAGCATCTTCTCACGGAGGCGGGTTTATGCCTATCTAGCGCTGGTGTCGATAGTGGCTCCCTTCGTTAACGTGTTCCTTCCCATCATCATCAACAATCAAAGCAACGCGTGTGGCGAGGGGGACGACATCTATGGATCCGTTCTGTCCGACGTGTTCCCGGTGATCGGAGCGGGAATAACATGTGGTGTTCCCGCAATCATCATCCTTGTGACCCACCTCATGCTAGCAGTCAACCTAACCCGTCGATCGGTAGAGCTACGTGGGGTGATGTCTACTCCGGGTCCTCCTGGTACAACCTACCATATCAAGGCAAGAAACCGCATCCTCAAGTTGATGTTTGTTATGGTTGTCGCCTTAGTTGTTACCCTTTTCCCGAGCTACTTGGCCTGGGCCCTCTATGGAGCCGGGCGGCTTCCCTCCAGTTTCCCGGACAGTGATCTTCAGAGGTCCCTCACCGTCCTATCGTTTGCCGGTGCGTCTATCAATCCCTTTATATACTTCGCAACTTACCCGAAATTTCGAAAGGCAATAAAGGAATTGTTTGTCGGGGAAAAGCTTTCTGAAAGTCAAATATAGCTAATGGAACTGTAACAGTGTGGTGTAATTATAGGGTTCACGATTTTGTAATGTGCAACTTGTCATGGACTCGTATTACTTTCCGCCACTTTTGTATTGTTCATTTATTTATGAATATCCTGTATACCTGACTATCTTACACCGGTAAAACAATATGATTTTGCCAGTGGGACGGTCTGACGATTTCATTATCATTTCAACAGAAAATGTGAAAGTAATATTATTAATATCAATGCATCCAATTATTTATCGCATTTGATCAATGTTGATACAAATCAACTATACGTCAAAATCAGCCGAACCTTATAAATATTATTGTATACATTGTGGTATTATAGTTTAATGTTGGTAAGATATATCGATGGCACCCGTTTTGAGATTAGGGATAAGAGATGTGCATATAGTGAA
Source organism: Echinarachnius parma (assembly GCA_037951105.1). Lineage (NCBI taxonomy): Eukaryota > Metazoa > Echinodermata > Echinoidea > Clypeasteroida > Echinarachniidae > Echinarachnius > Echinarachnius parma. The sequence continues at coordinate 39,851 of JBAMJV010013091.1, forward strand.
GGATGAGGTTGCATCATGCACTCGCTATTCGTAGTATATAGGGCCTATACTATAGGTTTTCCCGCTCAATTTTGCGATTGTGTCATTCGAATTGATAAAAGGAGCAAACGAATTCGCGCGATTTGCGATCGCCGTATCAAAGCAGCATTCGAATTCGTAAATAGTCGTTCAAAATCACTTAGGAGCAAGTGAATATGCACAAAGAGCATACCGTTTCATCAATGGTCACTCGAATTCACAAAAGGGCAGTTGACAGTTGGCTGCACATTCGCGAATTCGAATGCCCATTAATGAACTTCTGTGTCTATTCACGAAAGCTAATGCCTATGCATGAATTCGCTTGCACTTATTCGGAATTAGAAAAACCGATACTATACCAACGATTACGCGGCAACGCGCGAATTCGAATGACCCTAAATGAATTCGATTGAAAAAAGTGCAAAATTGAGCGGGAAAACCTATACTAGTAATATAAAGTTTGATTGTCTTATATATTGGAGCACGCGTGTTCCTAAGCAACCTCCTTAGTCGCATTCTTTAAAATGATCTGGCTAATTGAAGTATTTAAATTTGATTTATTTGCTGAGTTATGAAACTAATTAATTTTTGTATTAATATGGATTAAATTAATTCGTGGAATGAGTCGTATTAAGCCATATAATGTATAGGGCGTGCATTATTGGGATCGTTATACGGAAATTAGTATATACATGAGGGTTTATGTGGTAAAATCTGAACCGTAACCTCGTAAAATGCAGAAATATAAGAATAGTTCCATGCGCGCCGCTTATAAATTGGGCGAAAAGT
>JBAMJV010013092.1:0-23735 GCA_037951105.1 Echinarachnius parma
TCGATTATTGATGAAAGTTGCTAAGTGGCATTAAACTTTGAAGGAGAGGCAATTCATAATTGGATGTTGATGCCGTCTTCACCTCGTCTTACTTCTTTCATGGGGGCAATTGACTGCCATTTGGCAACTCTAATCAAGCATTAATGTACTCATAAACAAGTCCTACGAAGAACTGGAAAAACATTTACATGATAATAGCACTATACTTACCAACAAGGTAATATAATGTTCCAATATGCATTGAAAACGTGTGAAGAAAACACTTATTTTTGATGGTCAAAATCTACCCAACTATTCATGAAATTCATGTTTTCTTCAAATTCCAGACAGAAATCTGTGTTAGGCATTCCTGGCACTATTGACTATGCCCCCTTTGATATATTATGATCTTATGTTTTTTGTAATGTAATAAAATTTACAAAATACTGTAAACAATCGCAATAATAGAGCAAAAAGTGCTTGGTCCAATAATTGCTGTATATGTTTAATCACTGAACGACGCTTTACCAGATGTACAGTTATTTGTGTGTACCATTCCTATTATCATATTTTCAACCCGGCAATTTCGGACATTTAATATTGTCTTTCTAGTCAGTTTCTAGTCAGTCAGTTTTAAAAGTTAAGAACTTACATAATTCCTTTTTTTGAACGGAGAACTCGTTGTCGAGAAGAAAGCACACTCTGATGTGTTGCTTTTCTGAAGCTACTGACGTGTTGTAGTCTTCTATGGCGTGTTTAATGGTCTGTGTAATCGGTTCCTCGTGACTATCATCGATCAGTCTGGTTTCTGTTTCTATTTCCTCCTCTCGACTTGTCTGTTTTTGTGTTTGGTGCTAATGAAGTGAATTGGGAATGGACATAATTATGATTTATTTATATTTATAGGACATTTTAAGGCCAGTTTTCTGGATAGTGGTGTCCGACTCAAAATAGTGATCCATTGGTGGCTAGAATATAACGCTCGATAGCTTACAAGATTAGTGGAATTTTAGACAATCATTACTTTGATAAATAATTTGTTGATAATTCATGAATGCGGTTATACAGTACTCGGTCGAAAGTTAATACACTATATTGTTATGTATCAGCCTTTTCTGAACCAATTTGTATAATAAAAACACAAATAATTCTATGCTGACGCGATTCCACACATATGATCTATGTTTTTAATACAGGGTGTCTACCAGAAAACAATTTAATGGCTCCTTTAAACATCATGCTCGAAAGGAATAACAAATTACAAATGACTGTTATCATTCAAAAAGAGCAATTTAAAACTCAAGAGGGCGCTCCATAAATACTCATCAGTTTCAATCATTTTAAATAAAATATTGTGCATGTGATGTTATGTTGAAATAGTGATTAGATAGAGAGATAATCAATAACTATTTAAAAACCTCTTTTCTAAATTTTTGAAAAGAGGTAGCATCAGTTAAAAAAAAATCTTAACGGCTGGTTCAAAATTATCGAATAATTTTGGGCCCCACAATTAATACAAATGGTTATGTTTATGGATATTTCAGCCATTTCTGAACCGATTTTGATCAATTAATAAAGTTTATTCTGTCATTAAAATTGTATGCTCTTTCGAATTTGACACTCAGTTTTTCATTATCTCACAAACAAATTATATTGTGTAGCGCCCTCTATACCAAAACTCAACTATCCCTTTAAACCCGAGTCTACATCTAAAACTGAGGTTTCAGTCAATGATGTATGTGCTGAACGACAAGGCATATATGTAAACAAGTCACCTGATCATCAATAATATTTGAAATGTGTTCAATATAGGTTCAATATAGGTACTATTTCTATATTTATCATCTCTGTATTTTATATAATCAATTTAAAACATTTTCATAACAATAGGAGGAATCAATTTGTCTTTTTGAGTATAATGCCAATCTTTAAACATCAACATCTTGAATGAAGACTCGATATACCGCAACACCCGGGCCTTTTTACATGTACGCAGTACAGTATGCATTACACATTATAGCGTTGTGTACGTGTATTATACGTATACGTTACAGTAATGCAAATAATTCATTTTGAACATAACACAACCTTGTCAGACCGAACAGAAAAGCTGCGCTAACAAATTAATAACTTAAAGGGGACCACCAGGCAAAGGACAACACATTATTATATGTTTTGGTACCGTTTTGTGATATCAAATAGATAGCCAACATTTTGCAAAGGGTTGTGTAATTCATAAACAAAGCAATTAATTTCCACCACTTACGGAACCACTGCTATTTCCTGGTTCCATACGGGGCAAGCATTTGCGAGTGCGCCAATGCTTTCAGGCGTACGTCAATAGATTCGCGGATGATTAATTCGCTCTGCACAGTGCGCTCTGGCTCTGCACGCATATAGTCTACGCAATTCAGACCGCATGAACGCATGGTTGAGAATGGTGATGCGTTTTCCAATTATATATTTTTTTCTGAAAACATATTTTTGTGAACTTGTTGAAGGAATGGAATACTAAAGATGGTACCTTTCTATAATAAGAATATTATTTTTGGGTGGTGGTACCCTTTAAATATGTACCATAAAACTCACACAAGTTCTTCATCGGAAAAGAAATTTTATTTCTATCGTAAAACAATATTGAGTACCGCTGCAATTTTGTTATTTATCGTTACTAGAACATTTGATTTAAGGCCCGAAGGTCATTCATCACCATGTACTCCGGTCGGCACCATTGTAGATGCCCGATGCATTGAAAAGCCGCATGCAGCTTTTCTGTTCTGATTCTGACGAGCTTGTATTTATTTTTTGATCGAAAATGAACACATAAATGGTTCACAAGCTTTCCGAAAGACTATCCCATTGATGTGCAACTGTGGAAAACAAATAAATCTAATTTCCGAGTTTGTATAATGATCGAAAGTTGCTTAAACCATCCTTAAACTATGTGTACAGACAGTTTAACTCAGCCCTATACTGCATACGTTAAAATCAAACCTGCCTTAAACCATGGATCTTTAAACCCGACTTCAGGAACTGAAATTTAGACTTCAGGTCTAAATGCCGAATTTAAACCTGCCTTAAAGGGGACCACCAGGCAAAGGACAACACATTATTATATGTTTTGGTACCGTTTTGTTATATCAAATAGATACCCAACATTTTGCAAAGGGATGTGTAATTCATAAACAAAGCAATTAATTTCCACCACTTACGGAAACACTACTATTTCCTGGTTCGTACGGGCCAAACATTTGCGAGTGCGTCAATGCGATCCATGCGTACGTTTGCTCGATTCGTTCGCTCTGCACACATTAGTCTTCGCAATTCAGACCGCATGAACGCATGCGTTAGAATGGTGAGGCGTTTTCCATTTTTTTTCTTTTCTGGAAACATATTTGTGTGAACTTGTTGATGGAATGGAATACTAAACATGTTACCTTTCTTTAATGAAAAATATTATTTTTGGGTGGTGGCACCCTTTAAGTATGGTTTAAACTAATGAGTTTTTAGAGAGCGCCCTCTTGACTTTGAACGGATCTTTTTGAATGATAACAGGCTTTTTACTTAGTCGTTTGTTATTGTGTATACCTTTCGAGCATGGTGGAGTTATTACTGTAGTGGGGGCTCTTAGGTCATGGGGGAGGGGGGGGGGGGGGTGCACTTCCGGGAGAAAGCATGAATTTTGGCACACAGATAGTTTAGACCTTCCTCTTCAAGAAATTTGATGGAAGCAATTGTGCACGGCCCATTCTTGGCCGCCATCTTGAATTTCAAAATGGCCGCCATCTGGCACCTGTTTTCATCAATATCTCAGCAACTAAAACAGCTAGAGACTTATTTTCAGTGGCTATAGCCACATAATGGGGGCCAACGAATCACCTGAATCGAATATCAAGACTTCAATTGGCAGCCATCTTGAATTTCAAAATGGCCGCCATCTGGCACCTGTTTTCAACAATATCTCGGCAACTAAAACAGCTAGAGAGTTATTTTCAGTGGCTATACCCACATAATGGGGGCCAACGAATCACCTGAATCGAATATCAAGACTTCAAATGGCAGCCATCTTGAATTTCAAAATGGCCGCCTTCTGGCACCTGTTTTCATCAATATCTCAGCAACTAAAACAGCTAGAGAGTTATTTTCAGTGGCTATACCCACATAATGGGGGCCAACGAATCACCTGAATCGAATATCAAGACTTCAAATGGCAGCCATCTTGAATTTCAAAATGGCCGCCATCTGGCACCTGTTTTCATCAATATCTCAGCAACTAAAACAGCTAGAGAGTTCAAATAGCAGCCATCTTGAATTTCAAGATGGCCGCAATGGGAAGCCTATATTTAACTCCATCTCAGAAACTAAAGCAATTACGGAGTTCATTTCAACTGATATGCATATCTGTCTGTGGTCAATTTACCAATAGATGAATAGAAGCAATTATACACTTCCCATTTTAACCGCCATCTTGAATTTCAAAATGGCTGCCATCTCAAACCCTGTTTTCTTCAATATTTTAAAAACTAAAACAGCTGGAGAGTTTATTTTTTCAGCCGGGTACACTCACATTTTCACAAACTTCAAATAGTAGCCATCTTGAATTTCAAGATGGCTGCCACGGTATAGCCTATTTAATTATGTATCTCATAATAAAATCAGTAAGTGCATTTCGATGGGTATGCCCATCTTAGGTTGGAAGCAATTGAGCAATGTTGCTGATATATAATGATATGAAGATAATCTGAACAAATAGAAGTCTACTTGACCATTTGATTGATTAAACAAAGTTATCGGGTAGGAGGTAGTTCAAAAGAGAATCCATGAGTGTACTAACCTACCTTTTCAAAAGCAGTAACATTCATTCGAGCATTATTTGCAAATGTTCAGTCCCCACTAATGAAAACTAACTAAATGGAAAAGTTTGAACATTTTGTTGACCATACAAATGTTCACTTCCTAATATTCGGTTCTCATCAACAGCCTTCGTCAGCTGTGCATGACCTGACTGTTGACCTTTCTTACAAAACGATAAATTTTCTGATCGTAGACGTCATCAGGTAGTTTGTTTCGGGCACTGTCTCTGTTCAGTGTGGGTTGAAATGCCAGGATGTATACATGCAGATATCTTCCTTCACCCTGTTTGTATTGTGCCACATTTCCAAAATGTAGACCTTTTGCCAGTCCGACCTGATGGTCAGGAGACAAAATGTGGCCTGTTTTCAGACACTCCAGAGGAACGAATTGGGCGTCGGTGTTCCAAATATCTGGTCTTGGGAGATTGCTACATTTCTTTCACTTATGATGCCTTGAATAGGACTTTTGTTTGATTCCTTGAGGCCAAATGGCTAGTAGTCCACGCTTGGCATGGAATTACAATGTATATACTACGCCCCACAATTATTGTTGATGTTGTCTTTAGGCGATACTAAGATTTGGTGTATTGTTCTTTTCGGATGCCCGATTAAATTGAAATTCAGTTGATTGCATCTGAGACTCCTCATATCAGGTCGGATGAGTGCCCTTTTGAGCATTGCGTGTTCCTCTCAGTGGGGTGCTCCTTCTGTAGCTTTTTAAGCCCAAATATAGTGGCAACGCACATAAGAGAGACTAGTAATATGTTATCATCTTGACAGCTAAGGGATTGGTGATTACAATAGCGGAACAAAGTAACAGTCACACCTAATGTTTGTTCAAATAGGTAATTAGAGGTGAAATGAGACATTGGACAGTGTGAGTTGCTTTCCGATAAATCTTAACCTTCGGGCTACAATCAAGTTTGATCACTATCATGACTATATCAAAGTGTCAAGGAACACTAACGACTTATCCTTCCCTTCGTTAGGGAACTAAAAGTGTACTCCTGCACAAATTGTTTGTTGAGTTTGGGATGAGTGTCATCCATGTAACAATACCACCAAATTTGTGTTTCGGTGCCTTGTCAATGTTTTTTTTTAAGTGTTTCATTTACAAATTTCATAGGATGGGAGTGAGAGGGAATGTTATCGCTGCTTCATGGATTTGTTTGGTAAAAGATCCATTGTGGCCAATGTATGTGGACCCTGTATGTTTACATGTTCTTTCAGGGGTTATAAACCTGGCTCACAGACAAACTGGTCCAGACCTATCCTATTATATCTCCTCTTGTGTTACAGACATGTCACCACGTAGCCAACTCTCAATTAAGCGTATAGTAGCTATCGAGAGTGGACACGTGGAAGACGAGAGCTTCGATCATTATGACTTGACTTTACGTACGTTACCTCCTTTAGTTCCCATAGATAAATCAACTCTTGAGGACACAATTATCTAGAGTATATATATGACCAGCATGTCTGAATTATATTGTCCAACTCCTGGAAGAATGTCTACGCTGCGCAAACCGATACTCTGACTATACAGGGACACTTTTAGCGAGCAGATTCATACATTATAGCGGCATGACACTCAACACCAAATTCAAGAAATAATTCGCGCAGGAGTTAATTAATCACTTGAACTCCATTGATCCGGACTTAGCGTTCCCTATCGAGGAGAAGGGGGGCATGTCAGCATTGAATTATGGTAGCTTGGAAGATTTATCGGAGAGAAATTTATACAGTTAATTTATATAATATTTTCACCACAAGTCACCACTGTGAACATTAGGAGTGATCCATACTTTGTTCATACCGATCCATATCAATCCCTTGACTCTTCTCCACATGTGGCTAATCTAATTGTGCTTTTAAAATGGACTAAAGCCAACTAGATAAACCCACACTTAAAAGGACATATCGTTCTACCCTACATCAAGGGTGCCTCAAAGCTCTTTGAAGGAATTTGGCATCAACGTGTATTTCAAGCCGTCAAGAACATTACAACAAATCTTAGCAGCTCATAACGACACGACTGAGAAAAGGAGCATGAATGGGTGGTGTATATGATTCTTTAGCATGGACAAACTACAAAAGGATGTTATTGTTTGCAAGGAATCACATAAAGGAGATACGGATCTGTATCTCAAAACCATAATTATTCGTGGAACACTGAAGCAAGAATTCAATCAATACAATGATTCACATGATGTCTACCACCTGACATTTTAAAAGCAATCCAGGTAATTCAGTGACATAAAAATTAAGTATAACCACTCAAATTAACTGTGTTACAGTATGATCTGTAATAAAGAGCTAGAGCCTAGAGCTGAATACAGTTCCCAGGGTGGCCATCTTGAAATTTGTGATGTCATTTGAAGACATATATGAAGTCGATCTAGGTCATTAATTGACGCCAACAATGACGGCATAACCTCTGGCATTATTATCCAGATGTTGTTTCTGAAATATTAACCCCATGCTTAAATACAGGAACTGAGTGTGCTATATGTGCAAAATATATGGGAATGTCAACGTTTTGAAGCGAAAACAGATTTCAGGTGGTGACCATTTTGAAATTGAAGATGGAGGCGAAAATTGGACTTACTAAACTGCTTCTAACCACTGTGGGTGCATCTGACCTAATAGGTCTTTCAAATGTACTCCATGTTATTTATTGCGAACACCAGACTGCATACCCACAGTAATGTACTCTGTTGCTTTTTTAGTCCCGCAGATTTGAATCATTTTAAGTCTTTAAAATCAACCAGGTGATCTGTTGACCCCGAAAATGTGTTTAAAGCCACTAAAAAGAACTCTCCAGCCATTTTAGTTATGAAATACATGCAAAGTGGGTTCCAGATGTCAGCCATTATGAAATTCAAGATGGCAGCCAAAATGGGTCGTGCTTATTTGCTTTCAACCTCATGTTTCTTTCAAAGAGAGACAAGTCGTTGGCCCCAGCAAAAAGGCATAGCAACTGGAAAGAACTTTGTACCGCTTTTAGTTTCTGATATTAAATATGTTAATCCCCATGGCGGCCATCTTGAAAGTCAAGATGGCTGCCATTTGACGCCTTTGAGGTGGAATCAGATGATTCGTTGGACCCAAAGAAGTGGGTATAGCCGTTAAAATTAATGGTTTAGCTGTTGTAGTTTCTGAGATAAAGGAGATAAATGGGAAGTGCATATATGCTTCTAAATATCTATTTTTAAATTGTTACAAGTTGACTACAAACAGATAGGCATATCAGTTGAAATGAACTCCGTAATTGCTTTAGTTTCTGAGATGGAGTTAAATATATGCTTCCCATGGCGGCCATCTTGAAATTGAAGATGGCTGCCATTTGAAGTCTTGGTATTCGATTCAGGTGATTCGTTGGCCCCCATTATGTGGGTATAGCCACTGAAAATAACTCTCTATCTGTTTTAGTTACTGAGATATTGATGAAAACAGGTGCCAGATTGCGGCCATTTTGAAATTCAAGATGGCTGCCATTTGAAGTATTGATATTTGATTCAGGTGATTCGTTGGCCCCCATGATGTGGGTATAGCCAATGAAAATAACTCTCTAGCTGTTTTAGTTGCTGAGATATTTATGAAAACAGGTGCCAGATGGCGGCCATTTTGAAATTCAAGATGGCGGCCAAGAATGGGCCGTGGAAAATTGCTTCTATCAAATTTCTTGAAGAGGAAGGTCTAAACTATCTGTGTGCCAAAATTCATCCTTTCTTCCGGAAGTGCACACTTGGTCTCATATATTGACCTTAAGAGCCCTCACTACTATTAGTTTATAATATAATGATGCAGGTTTTGGTTGCTAAAATTAAGTTTGACCAAAGCTGTATTCTCTATACCAAAACTCAACTATCACTTTAAAGCTTCTACCCTGTAACTTAAAACAAATTTGAGAACCAATTTAAGCGACAAATGAAAACAATATTTAATTTTGAACTATTCACCGGTAAATGGCAGCCATCTTGAATTTCAAAATGGCCGCCATCTGGCACCTGTTTTAATCAATATATCAGCAACTAAAACAGCTAGAGAGTTATTTTCAGTGGCTATACCCACATAATGGGGGCCAACGAATCACCTGAATCGAATACCAAGACTTCAAATGGCAGCCATCTTGGATTTCAAGATGGCCGCCATGGGAAGCCTATATTTAACTCCATCTCAGAAACTAAAGCAATTACGGAGTTCATTTCAACTGATATGCATATCTATATGTGGTCAACTTGTAAAAATTTACCAATAGATGAATGGAAGCAATTATGCACTTCCCATTTTAACCGCCATCTTGAATTTCAAAATGGCTGCCATCTGAAACCCTGTTTTCTCCAATATTTTAAAAACTAAAACAGCTGGAGGGTTTATTTCAGCCGGGTACACTCACATTTTCTGGGTTAACGAGCACCTGGATCGTCTAAAGCTTCAAATAGTAGCCATCTTGAATTTCAAGATGGCTGCCACGGTATAGCCTATTCAATTATGTATCTCATAATAAAATCAGTAAGTGCATTTCGATGGGTATGCCCATCTTAGGTTGGAAGCAATTGAGCAATGTTGCTGATATATAATGATATGAAGATAATCTGAACAAAATAGAAGTCTACTTGACCATTTGATTGATTAAACAAAGTTATCGGGTAGGAGGTAGTTCAAAAGAGAATCCATGAGTGTACTAACCTACCTTTTCAAAAGCAGTAACATTCATTCGAGCATTATTTGCAAATATTTCAGTCCCAACTAATGAAAACTAACTAAATGGAAAAAGTTTGAACATTTTGTTGACCATACAAATGTTCACTTCCTAATATTCGGTTCTCATCAACAGCCTTCGTCAGCTATGCATGACCTAACTGTTGACCTTTCTTACAAAACGATCAATTTTTCTGATCATAGACGTCATCAGGTAGTTTGTTTCGCGCACTGTCTCTGTTCAGTGTGGGTTGAAATGCCAGGATGTATACATGCAGATATCTTCCTTCACCCTTTTTGTATTGTGCCACATTTCCAAAATGTAGACCTTTTACCAGTCCGACCTGATGGTCAGGAGACTAAATGTGGCTTGATTTCAGACACTCCAGAGGAACGAATTGGGCGTCGGTGTTCCAAATATCTGGTCTTGGGAGATTGCTACGTTTCTTTTACTTATGATGCCTTGCATAGGACTTCTGTTTTATTTTTTGCAGCCAAATGGCTAGTAGTCCACCCTTGGCATGGAATTACAATACTACGCCCCACAATTATTGTTGATGTTGTCTTTAGCCGATACTAAGATTTGGTGTATTGTTCTTGTCGGCTTTAGATACACCCTAATGCCCGATTAAATTGAAATTCTGTTGATTGCATCTGAGACTCCTCATATCAGGTCGGATGAGTGCCCTTTTGAGCATTGCGTGTTCCTCTCATCAGTGGGGTGCTCCTTCTGTAGCTTTTTAAGCCCAAATATAGTGGCAACGCACATAAGAGAGACTAGTAATATGTTATCATCTTGACAGCTAAGGGATTGGTGATTAAAATAGCAGAACAAAGTAACAGTAAATCCTAATGTTTGTTCAAATAGGTAATTACAGGTGAAATGAGACATTGGAGAGTGTGAGTTGCTTTCCGATAAATCTTAACCTTCGGGCTACAATCAAGTTTGATCACTATCATGACTATATAAAAGTGTCAAGGAACACTAACGACTTATCCTTCCCTTCGTTAGGGAACTAATAGTGTACTCCTGCACAAATTGTTTCTTGAGTTTGGGATGAGTGTCTTCCATGTAACAATACCACCAAATTTGTGGTTTCGGTGCATTGTCAATGTTTTTTGTTTAAGTGTTTCATTTACAACTTTCATAGGATGGGAGTGAGAGGGAATGTTATCGCTGCTTCATGGATTTGTTTGGTAAAAGATCCATTGTGGCCAATGTATGTGGACCCTGTATGTGTACATGTTCTTTCACGGGTTATAAACCTGGCTCACAGACAAACTGGTCCAGACCTATCCTATTATATCTCCTCTTGTGTAACAGACATGTCACCACGTAGCCAACTCTCAATTAAGCGTATAGAAGCTATCGAGAGTGGACACGTGGAAGACGAGAGCTTCGATCATTATGACTTGACTTTACGTACGTTACCTCCTTTAGTTCACATAGATAAATCAATGTAAATCAACACTTGAGGACACAATTATCTAGAGTATATATAGGACCAGCATGTCTGAATTATATTGTCCAACTCCTGGAAGAATGTCTACGCTGCGCAAACCGATACTTTGACTATACAGGGACACTTTTAGCGAGCAGATTCATACATTATAGCGGCATGACACTCAACACCAAATTCAAGAAATAATTCGCGCAGGAGTTAATTAATCACTTGAACTCCATTGATCCGGAATTAGCGTTCCCTATCGAGGAGAAGGGGGGCATGTGAGCATTGAATTATGGTAGCTTGGAAGATTTATCGGAGAGAAATTTATACAGTTATTTATATAATATTTTCACCTCCAGTCACCCCTGTGAACATTAGGAGTGATCCATACTTTGTTCATACCGATCCATATCAATCCCTTGACTCTTCTCCACATGTGGCTAATCTAATTGTGTTTTTAAAATGGGCTAAAGCCAACTAGATAAACCCACACTTAAAAGGACATGTCGTTCTACCCTACATCAAGGGTGCCTCAAAAGCTCTTTGACGGAATTTGGCATCAAAGTGTATTACAAGCCGTCAAGAACATTACACCAAATCTTAGCAGCTCATAACGACACGACTAAGAAAAGGAGCATGAATGGGTGGTGTATATGATTCTTTAGCATGGACAAACTACAAAAGGATGTTATTGTTTGCAAGGAATCACATAAAGGAGATACGGAGCTGTATCTCAAAACCATAATTATTCGTGGAACACTGAAGCAAGAATTCAATCAATACAATGATTCACATGATGTCTACCACCTGACATTTTAAAAGCAATCCAGTTAATTCAGTGACATAAAAATTAAGTATAACCACTGAAATTAACTGTGTTGCAGTATGATTTGTAATAAAGAGCTAGAGCCTAGAGCTGAATACAGTTCCCAGGGTGGCCATCTTGAAATTTGTGATGTCATTTGAAGACATATATAAAGTTGATCTAGGTCATTAATTGACGCCAACAATGACGGCATAATCTCTGACATTATTATCCAGATGTTGTTTCTGAAATATTAACCCCTTGCTTAAATACAGGAACTGAGTGTGCTATATGTACAAAATATATGGGAATGTCAACGTTTTGAAGCGAAAAAAGATTTCAGGTGGTGACCAGTTTGAAATTGAAGATGGAGGCGAAAATGGCACTTGCTAAACTGCTTCCAACCACTGTGGGTGCATCTGACCTAATAGGTCTTTCAAATGTACTCCATGTTATTTATTGCGCACACCAGACTGCATACCCACAGTAATGTACTCTGTTGCTTTTTTAGTCCCGCAGATTTGAATCAAATCTATATAGACTTATCATGGCAGCCATATCGAACTTCAAGATGGCCCAACCATTTCAAGTCTTTTAAGTCAACCAGGTGATCTGTTGACCCCGAAAATGTGTTTAAAGCCACTAAAAAGAACTCTCCAGCCATTTTATCTTCTGAAATTCAAGATGGCGGCCAAAATGGATCTTGCCTATTTGCTTTCAACCTCATGTTTCTTTCAAAGACAGGCAAGTCGTTGGCCCCAGCAAAAAGGCACAGCAACTGGAAAGAACTTTGTACCGTTTTTAGTTTCTGATATTAAATATGCTAATCCCCATGGCGGCCATCTTGATATGGAGATGGCTGCCATTTGACGCCTTTGAGGTGGAATCAGATGATTTGTTGGACCCAAATAAGTGGTTATAGCCGCTAAAATTAATGGGTTAGCTGTTTTAGTTTATGAGATAAAGGAGATAAATGGGAAGTGCATACATGCTTCTAACGATCTATTGGTAAATTGTTACAAGTTGACTACAAACAGATAGGCATATCAGTTTGTTTTTTTGAGGAGGAACTTGTATGATTGTACTAGACATATTAAAGCAATGTCATACAAGACCTTAGTTAGACCCATTTTAGATTACTGCTCCTCTGTATGGGACCCACACACACAAATTTTGATTAATAAAATAGAAGCAATCCAAAACAGGGCCGCGCGTTTTGTAAGTGGGGATTATAGTCGTAAGAGTAGTGTCACCTCGATGAAACAGAGACTGAATTTGGAAACGCTACAACAGCGACGCAAAATAAATCGCCTAACAACATTCCACGAAGCAGTTGCGGGTCGCCTCGCCGTGCCAGTGCAAACGGTCTTGCGTCCGGTCCGAAGGAGTCTCCGGAACACATCAGTAAATAGCTTCATTCCGATAAACGCCAACAAAAACTGCTACAAATACTCCTTCATACCCCGGACCATACCTGAGTGGAACTCACTGCCGCTAGAAGTAACAACAATACAAGACAAGAACAAGTTCAAGCAAGCAATTCAACCTCAAACACACGAGCAAAGCAACCAGTAAACCAGACTCTCTTCCGCGCCAACAAGATCTGCGCAACTACCCTGCCCGGTTGGCCCCTACCCCGGGGCGTTGGGCAGTATACAATAAGAAGAAGAAGAAGTTGAAATGAACTCCGTAATTGCTTTAGTTTCTGAGATGGAGTTAAATATAGGATTCCCATGGCGGCCATCTTGAAATAGCTGCCAAGATAGCTGCCATTTGAAGTCTTGGTATTCGATTCAGGTGATTCGTTGGCCCCCATTATGTGGGTATAGCCACTAAAAATAACTCTCTATCTGTTTTAGTTGCTGAGATATTGATGAAAACAGGTGCCAGATGGCGGCCATTTTGAAATTCAAGATGGCTGCCATTTGAAGTCTTGGTATTCGATTCAGGTGATTCGTTGGCCCCCATTATGTGGGTATAGCCACTGAAAATAACTCTCTAGCTTTTTTAGTTGCTGAGATATTGATGAAAACAGGTGCCAGATGGCGGCCATTTTAAAATTCAAGATGGCTGCCATTTGAAGTATTGATATTTGATTCAGGTGATTCTTTGGCCCCCATTATGTGGGTATAGCCACTGAAAATAACTCTCTAGCTGTTTTAGTTGCTGAGATATTTATGAAAACAGGTGCCAGATGACGGCCATTTTGAAATTCAAGATGGCGGCCAAGAATGGGCCGTGCAAAATTGCTTCCATCAAATTTCTTGAAGAGGAAGGTCTAAACTATCTGTGTGCCAAAATTCATGCTTTCTTCCGGAAGTGCACACTTGGTCTCATATATTGACCTAAGAGCCCCCACTACTATTAGTTTATAATATAATATAATGGAAAGTTGACCAACCGAAACCTGTCTCGTGCTTTTATTGTTAATATTAATATGACAAGGTATGACAGAACAACAAGAGTTCCAAGTAAGTTTTCAACGTTTACATCAGTGATATGCCCAAGACTGCCGCACGACATTACGGCTACTAAAACGACCTTGCTCTCTTCCACTCGGACAAAAATTGGTCAAAAGTTGAAGACGTCCTAACATCTGACATGGCTAAGATCGCGAACTACCTGAAGACCTGGGGTGGTATTCTGTAAGGATCTTAGGAGGTGAAGTTGATCTTAAGAGCAACTTTGGTATTCTGTAAGTTGCTCTTAGAGTTGCTCTTAAGACCAACTCTGAAAAGTTGCTCTTAACTTAAGAGCAACTTTTCGAATATGTAAATGTATGCAAATATATGCAAATAAGCATCCTAAGATAAGAGGTATTCTGTAGATGAAGATAAGAGCAACTTTTTGATCTCATCTTAAGACTGCCTACAACCAGTCTTAGTTTGAATTAAACACAACAAAAATAGGAAGTCCCCCCTCATCAAAACAGCGTAACTTTTTAACAAAACGGTTTTGAGCAAAGTAATTTGGCAGAATTGTTTCTACACTTATTGACTAACTTCTGTTTAACATTAAATTGGTCCGTCAAGTCATGCATGAGTGAGTAACATTTTGACTCTTGTAACTTTTGAAAAGTGACAATTTTGCCTTTAATGTGTGCTCACTCATGCATGACTTGACGGATCAATCTCATTTTCACAGAGAAGTCAGCCAATAAGTGTAGAAACAATTCTGCCAAGTTATTTTGCTCAAAACTTTGTTTACGCTATTTTGATTGGGGGGGGGGGGGGGGGGAACTTACTTTTTTGTTGTTTTTAGAACGCGTGATCAAAATGGCCGATGAATTATTGTTATATCAATTTTGGTGGCGGCAGGAGCAGCTAAATCGCAAAGGTCAATTTTAAAAAGTAGAAGAAAATTCTCCCTCTATGATGCTCCTATCTACAACTTTCGTTGCATTTTCGCAACGCACTTTGATGACATGTTTGACTGCAGTTGACGTAATGCTATTTTGGACGAATTATTCTGTTACTAGGTGTGGTACAGTGAGTACACCATATAATTATGATATGAATAAACAAACAAACCCGTTTATAAACGGGTTGGTTTGTTTATTCATAATTAATTATATGGGGTACACAGTTGCTAAGGCATAAGCATATTTTGCGCGCAAATTACTTATTGCGCGTTGTCGGTGCACGCACGATGCGCGCAACACACTTTCATGTACCATCTGAAATTGACTTCATAAAAGCACGTTTTTATTATTGCTCCTTGAGAGTTTGAGCAATAAATTGTATACGTGTCCGTATTTAAAACATGTAAAAATAAATATGAACAAATATTTTCTTCAAACACTTATAGATAAGCAGATATTATTACATCTCAATTACAACATAATTCCATCTCAAGGAAATAAAGGACGCTTAAACTTATATTTATTTTCTATGAGAGTTTGTTCAATTACACATTTCTTTATTAACTGAAGTTTGTTTAAATGAGTAATATGATTGCTGTTATAATGTCATACTGTCAAAAGATATGTTGTAGTACTGTAATATACTTTGCAACAATGTGAAAAAAAAGAATATCCATGAACGATATGAACCAAATTAATCAATCAATCAATCAATCAATCAATCAATCAATCAATCAATCAATCAATCAATCCATCAATCCATTAATCCATCAATCCATCAATCCATCCATCAATCCATCAATCAATCAATCAATCAATCAATCAATCGTGATGTGGCCACGTGGTATCTACTTGACTATTCTGCAAAATGATTAGTTGTTGAAAACAAAGACGATGATTGGTCGAATGGTTATTAATGGGCGTGTCCCATGAATATTTATGAGCTAATTAATTATTCATTATTCATGCTAAGATCGTCCTAAGAGCAACTTACAGAACACCACTTAGGCACATCTTAGGGAGCTCTTAGAGTTGATCTTAAGAGCAACTCTAGGATGAACTTACAGAATACCACCCCTGGAGACTAAAGCTAAGCGCTGCAAAAACAACTGCAACTGCCTTCCACCTCAACACCAAACAAGCAAAGCGCCAGCTCACAGTCAAAGTCAACGGGAACCCCCTGCCCTACATCCCCTCCCCAACATAATGGAGTAAAGCTAGATATACAGGTGACCTTTAAACCACATCTTGACTCACTCCGAGCCAAAGTCTCATCTAGGAACAACCTATTCCGCCACCTTGCGGGCACCACCTGGGGGGCTAAAACTCCCACGCTTCGTACTGGCGCCCTCGCACTAGTCTACAGTGCTGCCGAGTAGGCTGCCCTTGCATGGTGTCGGAGCTCACATACACCCAAATTGGACACCACTCTAAACGAGACTATGAGGATCATCACAGGATGCCTCAGACCCACACCAACTGATCTCTTACCAGTGCTCGCTGGTATCGCACCCCCTGCCCTCCGCAGAGAACACTACACTCAGACCGTACACACCCTCTACACCATACCACCCAGAACACACAACCGGGCCGCCAACACCTACGCTCACGCAGCCCGTTTAGTCGCCATGCTGTCACCTTGCGGGAAAGTACCCACAATACCCTCACCGCATGGAAGGACAGCTGGCAGCAGACCCCCAGACCCCCTCAATTCACAGTGACCCCAAACACAAAACTACCACCAGGCACGGAACTACCCCGAAAGGATTGGGTCACCCTCAACAGGCTCCGCACAGGGGTCGGCAGATTCAATGCCAACATGCACCGCTGGGGACTCGGACCTTCTCCGGCTTGCACGTGTGGAGCACCCGAGCAGACTGCCTCCCACATCATCGAAGAGTGCCCAATCTTTCGCCCACCCGGCCACTCAAACCCAGATTTAAACAACTTGGACCCCGAAACTGTTCACTGCATGGCTACAAAACTTGCGTGATGTTGCGTAGAAGCTGCGCTGCCTCATACGCAAGAAGAAACAATTTGGACAATGTTACTAAGTCCCTATAACTGTTTCATATTATCTTTATGATATAATCAATTACCTTGAGTGTTGCGATCAGCGCAAGATACGGACAGTTGTTACCAATCAGCATGCAGTCACTGATCTCTGGTGTCGTCTTAATTACTTCTTCTATCGGATTTGGATGAATCACAGCCCCGTCCGATGTTGTAATTTTGTCTATATAATACAGGGGAAAATGGATAATAATCATTTCACTATATACGGCTAATGGGCTACTGTAACTTTATTAACCAGGGTTGAATTGATATACATATCATATATATTGAAATGAATTCTCATTTAATTTTGATTAGGAAAAGAAGACATGATTGCGCAGCTCTAACGTGTCTAAGGCCCCAGTCATATAAGTGGTGAGTTTTAAGGCAAATAATTTAAACGATGACATCCGCAGGGAAAATCGCTTTGAATGTTCAGATTCGTTCTGTTTATTTTATCTTTTGTTTTATCAACGGCGTACCCAGATGTGTTTCAAGGGGGGTGTTTTAGATTCATTAAATGGCAAAGATTCGTTTCGAAGAGTGGGGGAGGGGGTGGGGTGGCTGATCGTGGTCAGGCATGGCGATTTACCGTGCAGGGATTTCTAACAATTCCATGGTGAATGAACAAACTTGTACCCACGCATGTACGCACGCAAATACGACGCACGCACACATATATTTTCACGAACCAAACGTACTTTTACCATGTTATTTTTAGGAAAGGGAAATGATTTCAATATTGCATGTTTCCGGAAACGCACTCTTACAAGGAAACACGATACAATTAGTTTGGTAAGGACGGCATTAAAGTCAGATAAATGTTAAGAATGAATGATAATTTGTTTTATCGAGTCAGGTAATCGATTCATGATGTTAATTTTGAATAAGCGAGCCTTTTACATATGATGTATGATGGATTGCTTGCGTCTTGTGTGTCATTTTGAGATGAAGTACCGATCATTGTTAAGTCCATTGTCATGTGGTAAGTCAGGAAAGCTGAGCGATTTCTTACTAAAATATCTACTCATTTGGGGAGAAATCAGGCATGTTTTCATTGTACTTGTTCTCTGGCATACATCGTTTATTTTTTGTGCATGAGGTGTCATATAAAAGATAAAAATATGTATTTGTATGCAGTGTTTGTCCTTTTTTCAAAATTATTACGTTTACTACCCTAAAAACTCACCCAAAAAACTCACCCAAAAAACTCACCCAATCATGCCATTTCTGCGTGCAAATGGAATTTTGGTGACACCACTTTCCATTGTTTTAATTCAGTCATGTGTGAATTATGTGCCATAAGTTGTACATCAAATGAAAGGAGAGAAACAGAGCTTTTCATACATGTATATATTATCAAAGAAATTATTCATTATGACAGAAAATTTCTGCCATGAAATCCGGTTTCGTTTTTGCTGGGACACTCTGTATAGTGAATATTACTTGTGATAGGCGTAAGTGGAGTTACATCCACCATCGTCATGCTAACACGGCTCAAAATCGTCGTTGCGCTGAACAGAGAGGCTCAGGCTGCACAGCACACACGCGAGCAGCGCGCTGATTTTAATGTCGCGGTCTGACTGGGTCTGAGTTCAGCTTCGCTTAAAGATGAATAACAGTTTTGGGAAAGTTACAGAAAACATTTATAATTGATCAATATTGTTGAATAAGTATCTAAAAAAGGCTTGTGTGATAAAATCCGAACCTAACGATGCGTTAAATGCAGAAATATCGGAAGAAATCCATACCCGCCCGTGAAATGTATAATTCCACCGCCCGTTCGCACCTGTCCGCGCCGCTAGCGCTGGACTGGAGATATCGACAAGCTGGGGACAAGCCCGTATAGCGAACGCACGTGGTCAAATTGCACGTAGCGTATGCGCGATTCTGCGTTGGCGATATCTATCCGCAACAGATCAATCTATATTTTTGCAAATATATCAATTAGTAGGCGGTTTCTTGGCCAAATTTGTATAATCCCATATTAGTCCATATTAGTAAAACTATATTCTTTCACATGGTTGGTAATAAGAGCGTACATTTCATTTTTTAGGGGGTGGGGCGTTTCCCACTACTGTTATTCACCTTTAAGAGGTCGTCGAGCAACTGCCGGCAGTTCAGCAACTCGAACATTCTACGGACTCGTGACATATATACACACACTGTTGAATTATTAACACATATTTAACTTGTTTATTCCGGCTTAATGAAATAGGGACTTTTGAAACTGCAGTGTATTAATATATTTTGTATACATCGCTCTATTATCAATCACTGGTGATTTGATTTGTATGTTTTGATTTGTCCATATGTCGCAGAACCCATACTTTATTAAAATAATTATTTAATTTCTAAAAACGAGTTTGAATTGTGTTTTGTTACGTGGTCTGTATTCAAATTGATTCATACACTCTACAATCCCCGACAGTTAGAAACATATTTACAATTGAAGTGTTCGGATTTTTAATTATCCACTGGAAAGTTATAACTGTGTACAGTGGCGTACCCAGGATTTTTTTAAGGGGGGGGTTATTTTGTAAAAAATTCCAAGCCGAGACCAAGTACATTTTCGAGACCGAGACCAAGTAGCCTACCTTCAAAGTTCAAAGTATCGCTCAGTGGTGGAGGGGGGGGGGGGGGGGGGGGGGGGGGTGTCCGTAGAAAATTTTCGAAGCCGAGACCAGGTACTTTCTAATTTTTGGAGACCGATACCAAGTACCTTCAAAGTTGAAAACCGCTCTAAATGGGGGGGGGGGGGGGGGGGGGGGGGGGGGTGTCCGTAGAAAATTTACGAAGCCGAGACCAGGTACTTTTTTCAATTATTTCAATTTTCGAGCCCGAGACCGGAAATCTTTCAAAACAATTTGGGCCGAGACCAGGGTTTTGTCGGTCGAGACAAGGTTTTAGACGGTCGAGACCGTTTAAAAGTAGTCTCGAGACCCCAAACCCCCCCCCCCCCCCCTCCCTGGGTTCGCCTATGACTGTGTACAAAGTTAGTGCAATGAGTTAGCGAATATTCGCTCATTTTCTTTCATTTCTTGGCCATACAATATCCAAGTTAATGTGAATTTTTTACGCATTACTCAGAGGACATAATCAGCTCACAACAATACACATTTTATAAACCGTTTCATCACTTTTTGCACATGTTAACAAAGTTAATAGATCCCTTTAAGTATTTTGAATGAAAACTAAATTTTCTCTAGACCGGAGTATCTCCTTTCATGCGCATGCAACATAATAATAATAATGAGAAAATGGTATAACGTTGTTTATAACTATCATTATTAATATTATCATAACTAGTATTATCATTGTAATTGTTATTGTTGTTATTATCATTAATTTGTAGAAGAATGTCACTTCGAAAACAATGTTTTACATGCCACTCCCTCACAAAAAAGTGGTGTTCCCCCCCCCCCCCTCCGATCTACGCCCGTGGGAGACTCATTCCAGTTCTATAAAGCTCTTAACTTTACTCGTTGTGAAGTAGGGAAAAGGACAGTCGTTAGTGGTCGCGTAAAGGTATATGCATACTTCGTGTTGCTTCAGCCCACTAATCGCACCGCATCTCTCTGTGTCGTGGGGTTATCCTACCACACATCCACATATTAACATTATTTTATTAACATTAAAGTTGGGCTTAGTAACTTTGATTCGCACGAACACTATCAATTTGTTGACCAGGAAAATCAACACTCTATACTCAATCAATGTGTTTGGAACAACCAATTTATTCTTATAGACAATAAATCATTTTATTGCAATGCTCTACATGAGGCTGGATTATGTTATGTATACCACATTTTTGATAGGCATGGGATATTGTGAAATTTGATTTCTGGAGAGAAAGAGGGGTATCAAATAAATATTTTATGAAGTACCTCGCTATTGTGTCAGCAGTAAAAGAGAAATGGGGAAGCACATTCAATCAGATACTATTACAAATGGTTATAGAGAAAAAAGTTTCTGACAAAGAACGGCTTGAATCTCTGATTTTAGAAATACATAATTTAAAAACTAGAAATGTCTATGTAAATTTTACTAATGCATATGTAAGTAGGCCTGTTTGTGAACACCTATTTTCTACTCAGTATGGGATACAGGAGGATGAGTGGGCACAGATTTACCTGCTCCCATTTCACTGTACAATAGAAATTAAGATGAGAGTGTTCCAGTTCAAAATTGTGCATAACATTTTATATACCATTTACAAACTGTATAAAATGAGTCAAGTAGAAACAGAACTATGTACGTTTTTTGTCAGACAGCTGTTGAAACCCCTGTACATATTTTTTGTGATTGTAAAAAAGTTGAAGATTTAAGGCAAGCTTTTGTTGATAAATTTGGTCTTAGACTGTGTGTTACATTTGAAGATTTGACCAAAAAAGAATAATGTTTGGTTTCATAAAAGATTGGAAAGGACCACACAGGCAATTGATAAACCATTTGATTATTTTATTTAAGAGATACATTTATATACAGAGATGCAAGAAATTAGAAGTGAGTTTAGGTGGTCTCATAGCATTTATATGTAGTGTTAGACATACAGAATTAGTAATTGCAAAACAAAAGTTAAAGGAACATATTCATTACAGAAAATGGTCCCCTGTTGAGAATATGCTCTGAAATATTTGGAATCTGTTTTATGTAAGCCACCAGTATTGATGTAGTTTTACAGTTGCAAGAGGTTTTTTATTGTTGTTTGTTTTGTTTGTTTGTTTTCTGTAATTGCCATTTTAATTCATATGTGATTACTGTTTTTGTAATGTTACAATTTATGAAAATCAATAAAAATGTTAAAAGAAAAAAAAAAGAAAAAAAAAAAAAAAAAACTTTGATTCGCACAAACTATCGTGTGCATTCGTTCTTAACCAGATTGTGTAATTCGAAGCCGTAATACCCAATTCCTATTTATATTTTTTGTGAATCATTACGTTTCACTAAGTTAGCCGTGATCTCCACCACGGTGGATATCATCTCAACCATTTTCATAGCTTTCGTCAACATTCCATGCCCTGTTAACTGCTCCCCGAGACCTAGTGGTATTATAGAGATAATCTCCTCCGGTTACACACAGTAAACCGATAAGAACGGTGTAAACGGTGATACAATTCTACTAGAGGCACGAATCTCTCAACCTCTCCTCAGGCCTGAGAAGCGGTTATTTTCTAACTTGGGTGAAACGTAATGATGACCTGAAAGTCACCACTTTGGGACGGGGGTAAAACTAATATAATCAGGGGCGTAGACAACGGGGGGGGATGAGGGGGATGCATCCCCCCCACCTCACACGGTGGGGGGGATGACGTGTACAATCATCCCCCCAGGTTTTAGGAAAATACTTTTTTTGTGTGTGTGTGTGTGTTTGAATGGTGTAGGTGCGTGTGTTTGTGTGTGTGAGTGGTATACAATGTATGAGCTAAAGACTTGTTAATTCTAACATTCAAAATCTAATTTATACATCCAAGTTTTCGCTGCGCGCTTCGCGCGCGAACAGATTATATCAGCTTGTTATGTAACTTGTGTATGATCTGGGGTGAGTACCTTTTCTCTACCGGGCATGTAGTTCCCCTGTGCCTACATCGGCATTGCTCTGGCTGCTTGTGTGACGTGCACCAAATTGCACCATTTCAAGTATATAAATGCAACATATTAACCGTTACCCCCCTCCCAAAACTTCCCCATATGGCTCTGCCCCAGCCCTCGGTCGCTTCGCTCCATCGGCACTCATTCGTGGCTGTAGGCTATGTTGTTGGATAATAGATAATGTGGCATATGGTTTATGTTGGACCTGTGTATGAAACTAAATATAATGTAATATGTTTGTGTGTTGGGGTACATATTTATTAGTGTGTCAATTATTTGTTTTCTTCGTGAAAAATATATTGAAAATTTCGGGTCGATCAAGTCAT
Organism: Echinarachnius parma; assembly: GCA_037951105.1. NCBI lineage: Eukaryota > Metazoa > Echinodermata > Echinoidea > Clypeasteroida > Echinarachniidae > Echinarachnius > Echinarachnius parma. The sequence continues at coordinate 23,124 of JBAMJV010013092.1, forward strand.
ATCATGCTTACACAGATGCAGTCAATCTTACTCCCGGATTTCCTATATAGGTATGCACCAGATTGCACAATTTCAAGTCCAAAAATGCAAAAGCTCCCTCCCACACCCTCCCCCCAAATCATAACACGCTTTCCTAGATAGTTACAGTCAATCTTACTCCCGAATTTCCTATCTAGGTTTGCACCAGATTGCACAGTTTCAAGTCCAAAAATGCAAAAGCTCCTTACCGTGGGAGGGGGGACACCCCCTCCAACACCCTCCCCAAATCATAACACGCTTTCCCAGATTTCCTATCTAGGTATGCACCAGATTGCACAGTTTCAAGTCCAAAAATGCAAAAGCTCCTTACCGTGGGAGGGGGGACACCCTCTCCAACACCCTCCCCCAAATCATAACACGCTTTCCCAGATTTCCTATCTAGGTATGCACCAGATTGCACAGTTTCAAGTCCAAAAATGCAAAAGCTCCTTACTGTGGGAGGGGGGACACCCCCTCCAACACCCTCCCCCAAATCATAACACGCTTTCCCAGATTTCCTATCTAGGTATGCACCAGATTGCACAATTTCAAGTCCAAAAATGCAAAAGCTCCCTACAGTGGGAGGGGTGACAC
>JBAMJV010013093.1:0-38184 GCA_037951105.1 Echinarachnius parma
CATCTTTAGTATTCCATTCCATCAACAAGTTCACAAAAATATGTTACCAGAAAAAATATATAATTGGAAAACGCATCACCATTCTAAAGCATGCGTCCATGCGGTCTGAATTGCGAGGACTAATGTGTGCAGAGCCCGGGGGGTCTGTCCTCATAGAAAGGGGGGTATCATGCGTGACCAAGGACTTGCCAAAAGCACCCTAAACGAGTATTTGCGTGGTGCAAAAAATACACCCTAAGTAAGTATGATTATCGGTAATTTGATACCCTAAGCAAGTAATCAATTTTTTGTAAACCCCTAAGCAAGTATTTTTGATACCCTAAACAAGTAATCAATTTTTTGTAAACCTCTAAGCAGGTTATAACTATAATTTGATACCCTAAGCAAGTAATCTTTTTTTTTTGTAAACCCCTATTAAAAGCAAGTTATAACTACGTATTTGTGATACCCTAAGCAAGTAAGCTGAGATTTTGAGACCCTAAACGAGTAATTCATCTTTTTGAGATGCTAAACGACTAATTCATCGGCCTAAAAAAAGATACCCTTTTTCCTGATTTTCGGTGATTTTGAGACCCTAAACGAGATACTCGAGTATCTCGCCTGATCGTAAAAAAACACCCTAATTACTCATTTTCTTGGTCACGCATGATACCCCCCTTGCAATGAGGACAGACCCCCCCCCCCCCCCCCCCCCGGGGTGCAGAGCGAACGAATCGCCCGGGATTATATTGTCTACAAACGTATGCGTGAATAGCATTGGCGCACTCGCAAATGTTTGGCCCGTTTGGAACCAGGAAATAGTAGTGGTTCCGTAAGTGGTGGAAGTTAATTGCTTTGTTAATGAATTACACAACCCTTTGCAAAATGTTGGGTATCTATTTGATATCAGAAAACGGTACCAAAACATATAATAATGTGTTGTTATTTGCCTGGAGGTCCCCTTTAATGAATCAAAACATACATTATGCCACATGGCGGATAAATATAACCCATTCCCGTAATCGCGCGAATGCTTAAATAACTTAAATAGGTCGTGGGAATCGAACCTGATAACATAATTATACTGTATACTTATCAGGGTCGGATCTAGCTTTTTGCTAAGGGGGGGGGGGGGGGTGACCATATGACGATATAGCTTTTTGCTAAGGGGGGTTTGACCCAATGACGATGCGGAGCATCGTCCTTGAGCCACCGTAAGTGATTTTTTTCATTTTTTTTCACTTTTTTCACTGATACATTTTCACTTGGCAGCCCAAGGGGGGGGGGGGGGGGGGGGGGGGGGGGGGGGTTAAACCCCCTAAACCCCCCTAAACCCCCCCCCCCCCCAGATCCACCACTGCTAACGTACATTATGACTAGCGACCCTCATTCCATATTATGAATAGCGATCCGGTTCTCATATTATGAATAGCGACCCTCAATCCGTATTATGAGTAGCGGTCCTCTTCTATAGTATTATGACTAGCGACCCTCTTCTCACATTATGACTAGCGAACCTCAGTCCATATTATGACTAGCGACCCCCATTCCATATTATGAGTAGCGGTCCTCTTCTCGTATTATGACTAGCGACCCTCTTCTCGTATTATGAATATAAAGCGACCCTCATTCCATATTATGACTAGCAACCCTCTTCTCGTATTATGACTAGCGACCCCCATTTCGTATTATGAGTAGCGGTCCTACTCTCGTATTATGACTAGCGACTCTCTTCTCGTATTATGAATAGCGGTCCTTATTCCGTATTATGAGTAGCGGTCCCCTTCTCGTATTATGACTAGCGGTCCTCATTCCGTATTATGTATAGCGACCCTATTTTCGTATTATGAATAGCGGTCCTTATGAGTAGTGACCCCCAATATAAATTATGAGTAGCGCCCCTTCTTCATGTTTATGAATAGCGACCCCGATTTTGTTTTATGAATAGCGGTCCTTATGAGTAATGACCCTCAATGTGAATTATGAATAGCGACCCTCATCTCACATTATGAATAACGGTCCTTATGAATAACGGTCCTTATGCCTTTATGAATAGCGACCCCCTTTTCGTATTATGAATAGCGGTCCTTATGACTAGCGGTCTTTATGACTAGCGGTCCTTATGACTAGCGGGCCCACCCCCCACGATCATCGCTAAATTACGTATTCAAATTGGTTTAATAATTGTAATATTATTTTAAAATAATCCCTCGTTGCCAATTATCCCTAAATACATGTTCATTTGTTTTGTTATGGCCCGTTATTCAACATTTAAGTTAGTTACACTTTTTTCCATTGAACTCCAACATGGTGTCAAAGATGGCCGCCAAACACACCCATGGGACACGATTTGGTCTTGTTAAAGGGGTAGTTTAGTTTTGGTAGAGAGGGCGCTGCACATCACAATTTTTTTGTGAGGTAATACAAAACTGAGTGTCGAATTTGAGAGAACATGCAATTTTAATGGCAGAATAAACTTTATTTGGTCAAAATCGACCCAGAAACGGCTGAAATATCAATAAATATATCTAATCTTATAATTATTTGGGGTCCAAATAATTAGATGATTTTTAGAAAAAAAAAAAAAAATGCTTGCACTTTTTCAAAAATTTTCAAAAGCGTATTTTGAATAGTTGTTGATGATCTCGCTATTTAATCATTATATCAATAAAACATCACATGCATAATTTTGTATGAAAAATGGTTGAAATCAATGCCTTTTTAAAAAGCGCCCTCTTGTGTTTTAATGGCTCTTTTTGAATGATAACAGGCTTTTTACTTAGTCGTTTGTAATTTTGTATACCTTTCGAGCATGGTGGAGTTATAACTATTAGTTTATAATGTTACTGTGCAGGTTTTGGCTACTAAAGTTCAGCCGTACCAAAACTAAACTACCCCTTTAACATCAAAATTCTTTAACTAGACACATTCAGGTTTACAAAAATGTAAGTTTAACAAATATATCTTTTGGGTGCATGGGGTCCATTCCGACTAGACTAGTAAGCATTTATACCTCCTTGGAGACTTGAATATAAATTTACACCCCGATCACATGAGTAATACCGGTCACGATTTTCTTACTTTTTTGTCTATGTATGCAATGTACCCACTAATAAATAAACCCACTCGTATAAGTGCGACCTCACAAACTGTTATCGATAATGTAATTACAAATGTTGTTGATGGTGAATTCATAAATGGCATATTATACTCTGAAATATCTGATCATATGCCAATTTTTGTTATTCATAAGAATCAATTGAAACACAAAAGTATGAAGAATGAAAATTGGTCAGCTGTGTATGCAGAAAAGAAAAATGTTGATAAGGCGTACGAATTGTTTTTATTCAAATTAAAGCATCAGTATGATAAAAATATACCACTTTATACAAAGAAAAATAATAGCAGGAATACAATTCGAAGACCCTGGATTACGAAGGGAATACTAAAATCGATTCATAGGAAAAATAATTTATTTAAGAATCATATACGTAACCCTAAAAATGATTTATTGCATCAGAAATTTAAACAATATCGTAATAAATTGAATAGTATTATTCGACTTTCTCGTAAGAATTATTATGCTCAGAAATTGCAAGCTGCTTGTGGAAATATGACAACTATATAGAATGTTTTAAATGATATTTTAGGGAATAAAAAGAGTAAAGATTTCCCTAATGAGTTGCAATATGATGATATAAGTACATGTGATAAAACAGACATTGTCAATATTTTGAATAGCTATTTTGTTAGTATTGGTGTTAACGCGTCCGACCATACGAGTTTACATGACGAGGCATCTTTTATAGATACTTTATTCACTAGATGTAATGAATCAGTCTTCTTTAAACCAATTTCTCCTGTTGATATTTTATCCATTGTTAAGGGCCTCATGAACAGTAAGACATGTGGACACGATGATCTGAATTAATTTGTCTTGAAAAAGATCATACATTATATTGTTGATCCATTATGCTATATATTTAATATGTCACTTAATTTGGGTAAATACCCCCAGTCGTTTAAATTAGCTAAAGTTATACCAGTTTTCAAAAAGGGGAACCGTAATCAATGCAATAATTATCGACCGATATCAATTTTACCCTGTATCTCTAAAATATTGGAAAGAGTAGTGTACAATCAAATATATGATATTTTAACTAAACACAACATTATTAATTCCTCGCAATATGGTTTTCGCAAAGGACACTCAACTGACCTTGCAATTTTAGATTTATATGATAGAATAACTTTGGCACTTTCTAAAAAACAATATATTGTGGGTGTATTCTTAGATTTGTCAAAGGCATTTGATACCCTAAACCATCCTATTCTTTTGTATAAACTTGCACAATACGGCATTAGGGGAACGCCACTTGCATCTTCAGTGATTATCTTTCTAATAGAAAACAGTATACTGGGGCTTGTTGCAAGAAAGGGTCCTATCTCTAGGACGTCCTAAATGTCACATGATTGTCATATGACTACAACTAAATTATATGAGGCGCCGTTTGTAAATGTATTATTTACACACATGGAGTATGAATTATAATTATATACAAACAATTAAAATTGTATACAAATTATTTACAAATAAATTGATACATTTACTTACATTATATGTAAATAATAGTTATTACAATGCGAACTAATGATTAATAATGTGTGTAAATAAACCATTTACAAACGGCGCCTCATATAATTTAGTTGTAGTCATATGACAATCATTTGACATTTAGGACGTCCTAGAGATAGGACCCTTTCTTGCAACAAGCCCCTGAATTCGACTCACACCAATCTGAGGTCCTGAATCTGCAATGTGGCGTTCCTCAAGGATCTATTCTGGGCCCCTTGTTATTCCTATTGTACATTAACGATATCGTAAACGCTTCACCTATACTGTCGTATATATTATTTGCTGACGACACAACCCTTTTATATGCTGATAGAAATCTAGATAATGTATTTTCTGTATTGAATAATGAACTACCTAAACTAATTTCTTGGATTCGTGTAAATAAGTTATATCTAAATGTAGATAAATCAAACTATATTTTGTTCCATTGTAATAATAAACCAATAGATCTTAATTATAGAATATTGTTGAATGACGTAGAATTAGAGCAGAAATCTTGTATTAAATTTCTTGGGATATTTATTGATGAATATTTGAATTGGAACCAACAATATGAACATGTACAATCACAACTATCTCGTGTTATTGGAATTATGTATAAGATTAAGGATATGTTGCCTCTATACCCAGCTAGCCACCTGACGTCGTGCCGATGTCATAAGTTGTTGGCTGGATGTCGGCTTATCGCGGTTGGCTCGAGGTTAAAATGTCCGCCAGCCCAACATCGTAACCACGTCATTTTGCGATACGTCAATTTCTGACAATGGCCCAACATCAACTCATGACATTGGACCAACATAACATTATGATGTGGGCGCGAGGTTAAAATGTCCGCTAGTCTAACATTGTCCCAACATCATTTTGTGATGTCGGGCAAATGTCAATTTCCGACAATGGCCCAACACCAAATCCTGACATAGGACAGATATCAAATTCTGATGTGGGCTCGACGTTAAAATGTCCGCCAGCCCAACATCGTAACCACGTCATTTTGTGATACGTCAATTTCTGACAATGGCCCAACATCAACTCATGACATTGGACCAACATAAAATTATGATGTGGGCGCGAGGTTAAAATGTCCGCTAGCCTAACATTGTCCCAACATCATTTTGTGATGTCGGGCAAATGTCAATTTCCGACAATGGCCCAACACCAAATCCTGACATAGGACAGATATCAAATTCTGATGTGGGCTCGACGTTAAAATATCCGCCAGCCCAACATCGTCACCACGTCATTTTGTGATACGTCAATTTCTGACAATGGCCCAACATCAACTCATGACATTGGACCAACATAACATTATGATGTGGGCGCGAGGTTAAAATGTCCGCTAGCCCAACATTGTCCCAACATCATTTTGTGATGTCGGGCAAATGTCAATTTCCGACAATGGCCCAACACCAAATCCTGACATAGGACAGATATCAAATTCTGATGTGGGCTCGACGTTAAAATGTCCGCCAGCCCAACATCGTCACCACGTCATTTTGTGATACGTCAATTTCTGACAATGGCCCAACATCAACTCATGACATTGGACCAACATAACATTATGATATGGGCGCGAGGTTAAAATGTCCACTAGCCCAACATTGTCACAACATCATTCTGTGATGTTGGCCCAATGTCAATTTCCGCCAATGGCCCAGTATCAAATCCTGACGTTGGGCCAACATTAAAATTCTGACGTTGGCCCGACATTACAATGTCCGCCAGCCCGACATTAGCCCAACGTTATTTTTTATTGTTGGCCCAATATCAAATCTTGACGTTCGCCCGACGTTTGATGCTGGACCAACATCAAAATTTGACAATGGCCCAATGTCATTAATATGACATCTCCAATAAGAGGTCGACCTAATATAGCGCCGATGTTGGGACTGGTATCAATTTAAGAGGTCGCTACCCAGCTAGCCACCTGACGTTGTGCCAGCATTGGGCCAATGTAAAAAGTCGTTTTAAGACGACGTTGGGCCTACATTAAAAATCCGACGTCGCCGCGACGTAGAAATGTCCGCCAGCCCAACATCAGCGCGGCGTTTTTGTTTTTTTAATGCTGGCCAAACGTCATTTTGCGATTTCGACCCAACATCAATTATTGGTTGTGAAATTAATGTCGGGACAATGTTAGTAATGAGACAAGAATAGGACATCTCAATTTGTACGTCAAACCGAAATCCTACGACGTCAGAATGGGCAGCAGTGAATCAAGTCGGCTAATAATCATTAAGTTATGTTGAGCCGATGTCAATGATCCGACATGAATATGACATCTCAATGATGACGTCAATGCGATATCCTGCCGATGTCAGAACTGACAGCAATGAAACAAGTCGGCAAATGATCATAAAAGTGATGTTGCGCCGATGTCAATAGTCGGACATGAATATGCCATCTCCAATATGACGTCGGGCTAATATCGCGCCGATGTCGGAAAAGATAGCAATTAAGGAGGTCGGTAAATGGTAGTAAAATTGATGTCGGTCCGATGTTATTAATTAGACATGAATGTGATAAATATGTCAGGCTGATGTAAGAACTTGCAGCAATGAAACAACTCGGCAAATGGTCATTTAATTGATGTTGTGCCGAAGTCAATGATTAGACATGAATATGACATCTCAATGATGACGCCATAGCGATATCCTGCCGATGTCAGAACTGGCAGCAATGAAACAAGCCGGCAAATGGTCGCCAGTTCCGACATCGGTTCAACATTGACCCAACGTCATATTTGAGCTGTCATATTTATGTATATTTAATAACATAAGCCCAACATCAATTTTGCAATCTTTGACTGACCTCTTAATTTGCTACCAGTTCCAACATCTGCGCGATATTAGCCCGACGTCATATTTGAGATCTCTTATTCATGTCGGATTAATGACATCGGCACAACATCAGTTTAATGACCATTTGCCGACTTGTTTAATTGCTGTCAGTTCTGACATCGGCAGGATATCGCTTTGGCGTCATCATATAGAGATGTCATATTGAGGTCCAATTAATAACATTGGCCAGACATCAATTTCCCAACCATGTACCGACCTCTTAAATTGCTACCAGATACAACATCATCACAATATCGGACTGACGTCATAGTAGAGATGTCATATTTATGTAGGAGTAATGACATCCGCCCGACATCTATTTCACAACCTTTTACCCACCTTTAAAATTTCGTAAAGTTTCGACATCTGTGCGGTATAGGCCCAAAGTCATATTTTGGATGTCATATTTATGTCTAATTAATAACTGTGACCCGACATCAATTTCACAGCATTTTACCGACCTCTTAAATTACTACCAGTTCCAACATCGGGGCGATAGAAGGCCGATTTTATATTTGAGATGTCATATTCATGTCGAATTATTGACATCGGCACAACATCCATTTAATGACTATTTAATGATTAGTTTCATTGGTGCCATTTATGACATCGGCAGGATATCGCTTTGGCGTCATAATTGAGATGTCATATGGATGTCCAATAAAACTCATTGTCCGACATCAATGTTACAACCATTTACCGACCTCTTTAATTGCTACCAGTTCCAACATCGGCGCGAAATTATCCCGACGTCATATTGGAGATGACATATTCATGTCAGAATATTGACATCGGCTGAACATCGATTTCATGACTATTTGCCGACTCGTGTCATTGCTGCCAATTCTGACATCGGCGCGATATCGGCTTGACGTCATATTTGTGATGTCATATTGATGTCCAATTAATAACATCCGCCCGACATCAATTCCACATTCAACCATTTACCGACCTCTTAAAATGATATATTCCGACATCGGTACAACATTGGCCCAACGTCATATTTGAGATGTCATATTCATGTTGGTTTATTGACATCGGCCCAACATTAATATTACAACCCTCTATCAAGCTCTTAAATTGGTACCAGTTTCGGCATTGGTGCGATTTTAGCGCGACGTTTTATTTGAGACGTATTTTTTTCGTCAACTTAATGACATCGGCACGACATTCAACTACAACCATTTTCCGACTTATTTCATTTCCAAAACCTCCAACTTAAATTCGACGTTGGCGTAATGTTGGCGCGACGTCTCACAGTGGGCCAGAACCGTTTCAAAGTGTGCCAAAATTAATTACTCATTGAAGAAGGTTAATGAAGTTCCAGTTTAAAGGAACTAAGGGTTTTCCGACCTATAGAATTCGATGGGAGTATTTTCAAATCCGTGTGACGTCATCAAAATACTGTTCTCTGATTGGACAAGGCAAATATTCATTGTAACACATAGACAGGTTCAGATTACACTGATTAGTGCAACTTATAAGGGGTTTCTGGACCTAAGAAACACAGTTGGAGCATTTTCAAATTTCTCTGACGTCATCAAAATACTGTTTTCTGATTGGACAAGGCAAATATTCATTGTTACACATAGACAGATTCATATTACACTGATTAGTGCAACTTATAAGGGGTTTCTGGACCTAAGAAACACAGTTGGAGCATTTTCAAATTTCTCTGACGTCATCAAAATACTGTTTTCTGATTGGACAAGGCAAATACTCATTGTAACACATAGACAGATTCATATTACACTGATAAGTGGAACTTATAAGGGGTTTCTGTACCTAAGAAACACAATTGGAGCATTTACAAATGTATCTGACGTCATCAAAATACTGTTTTCTGATTGGACAAGGCAAATATTCATTGTAACACATATACAGATTCATATTACACTGATTTGTGGAACTTTTAAGGGGTTTCTGGACCTAAGAAACACAATTGGAGCATTTACAAATTTCTCTGACGTCATCAAAATACTGTTTTCTGATTGGACAAGGGATATATTCATTGTAACGTATAGACAGATTTAAATTACACTGATTAGTGGAACTTATAATAATAATAATTAACATATGAGGGGTTTCTGGACCTAAGAAACACAGTTGGAGCATTTCCAAATGTCTATGACGTCATTAAAATACTGTTTGTTTTTTCTCTCACACTCTCTCTCCCCTCACTCTTTCTCCACCTCTTTCTATCTTTCGCTATCTCTCTCCCCCGCTATCTTGAATTTCGCTTTCTGTGATTTTCTTTCCATTTTTGAGCTCTCTTCTACCATTGACTACTTTCATACAATCCATATGCTTGTCCCATCATATTAGACAAAATGTCAGAGGACTTTTTATAGATGCTACTTGTGTCAACAAAGAAAAAAACGTACAAATGTATCTTATGTAGTTTGCCTATTATGAGCCATTGAAGTACTAGCGTGATATACTTCAATGGTATGATCCCAACCAGAGCGCGTTGATTTATATTGTATTTCTGTGGCGTTGATAGTGTTTACGCCCTCAACGTTCGTTGGTATGAGCGCACGGCGCGCTCTTTCGCAAAAAGGGCGATTTCGGCAAAAAAAGGGCGAACATGTGGTTGGAAAACCGCTTCTTACTCATAAGGTGGCAGATGGTGGCAGACAAATTTGGTATCAAAGTAAAGCATACATTGTAAGGAAGGCAATCATGATATTTTTAGCGCAGCAATCGACAGCAATGTTGACCATTTCTGCGCATGAAAAAAAACCATCGATTTTCTCCCATTATTTGTTTGATTCTACTAAACATAAATTCCGACATAACTAATAGTTTTGCTTTAAAATGTATGATTACTTAGAATGACTATTATAAAACAAGCATTTCAAATTTTAAGTCGATTAAGCAAGCCGTTTGGCAAATATCATGAAAAAACCGCAATATTGCATTTAATACAATGTGTTCCCTAAAATCAACATTTCTGGACTTTGTGAAGACAAATGACCCACTTAAAATAAATATCGAGAAGAAATATTGTTCGGAGATGTTCTACAGGTTGTAATCTTTGCTTAAAACATGAAAAAAGGCAATTTCATTTCCATGACCAAGTCACTATTTTGGCGCACTTTTGCTCACACCTGGCCCACTGTGCGTCTGTTTGCCGACCGCGATCTTGCCGACGATCTGCCGACACCGGTCCGACGTCAGTTAGCTAGCTGGGTACTTATATTTTTGTTAACTTGCTTTGAGAATCTATACTGAATTAAATTTCGTTTAATCGATTACAAACATTAGTAATTCACAAGTTAAAAAAAAAAGTATTGCTATCGGGAAATTCATGATCGATTATAAGCGATCGTAAGTGAAATGAAAATTTTCGATTTTTGGAATTATTTATATAAAAAAATATACTTTTGTCATGTCCTTGCTGCTGTATATAATTTAGAAGGATATATAAGAATATAAATAACACCTTAAATAGTGTTATGAATATGATTTGAAGGTGGATTATTTCAAATTCAACGCTCTACAAATACTAACTATTACAAAACATACATGCTAAGAAGAGGTGTATATATAGTATACCGATTGCGACCTATGTTTGTAGGACGATAGGATGATAGGTTTAGGAGTAGGCAATAGGCATAGGAATAGGATATTTATATAATATAATTATGAATGAATGATTTATGAATGAATGTGTGTAAAGGTTAAACAAAATGCATGGATCGGACGTGGAATCTATGCATGTTTTCCAATTTCTTTTTACGTTTTTGATGTTGGTCCTACGTTGGCCATTTGACATTGGGCCATTGTCAAATGTTGATGTTGGTCCAGCATCAGAAAATGACGCTGGGCCAATGTTGGGTTAGCGGACATTCAAACGTCGGGCGAACGTCAAGATTTGATGTTGGGCCAACGTCAAGATTTGATGTTGGGCCAACGTCAAGATTTGATTTTGGGCCAACAATAAAAAATAACGTTGGGCTAATGTCGGGCTGGCGGACATTTTAATGTCGGGCCAACGTCAGAATTTGATGTTGGCCCAACGTCAGGATTTGATATTGGGCCACTGGCGGAAATTGACGTTGGACCAACATCACAGAATGATGTCGTGACAATGTTGGGCTAGCGGACATTTTAACCTCGAGCCGACATCATAATGTTATGTTGGTCCTATGTCATGAGTTGATGTTGGGCCATTGTTGGAAATTGACGTTATGCCAATATCACAAAATGACGTAGTGATGATGTTGGGCTGGCGGACATTTTGACGTCGAGCCCACATCAGAATTTGATATCTGTCCTATGTCTGGATTTGGTGTTGGGCCATTGTCGGGAATTGACATTGGCTCAACATCACAGAATGATGTCGTGACAATGTTGGGCTAGCGGACATTTTAACCGCGAGCCGACATCATAATGTTATGTTGGTCCAATGTCATGAGTTGATGTTGGGCCATTGTCGGAAATTGACGTTATGCCAATATCACAAAATGACGTAGTGACAATGTTGGGCTGGCGGACATTTTAACGTCGAGCCCATATCAGAATTTGATATCTGTCCTATGTCAGGATTCGGTGTTGGGCCATTGTCGGAAATTGACATTTGCCCGACATCACAAAATGATGTTGGGACAATGTTAGACTGGCGGACATTTTAACGTCGGGCCGTCGTCAAAACTTGATGTTCTCTCAACGTCAGGAATCGATGTTGGGCCTACGTTAGAACTGACATTGGGCCATTGTCAATAATTGATGTTGGGCCGAAATCGCTAAATGACGTTGGGCCAGCATTAAAAAAAGACGCCGAGCTGATGTTGGGCTGGCGGACATTTTAACGTCTCGGTGACGTCGCATGTCGCATGTTGGCCCAACGTCCCCTTACAACGAAAATGACATCGGCCCAACGATGGCACGACGTCAGGTGGCTAGCTGGGTACGCACTTTGTTTACTATATAAATCGTTCATTTTGTCATATTTATCGTATGGAAACATAGCTTGGGGAAGTAGTACATCCACACACGTTACTTCATTATTCATGATGCAGAAACGAGCAGTGAGATTAATATCTGGTTCCCAATATTTAGCTCACACTGACCCTATTTTTAAAAGTCTACGATTATAATAATAATGGTATTTTATTCAACAAAATGTCACATTCACAGCTACAAGCTGAATTGCAGTGTCATTTGCAACAATATTTACAAGCATGGAAATAACATTAATGAACTCACGAGGTATAAAGAAACCTTTATATGTTATATACAATAATTAGAGAAATAAATCATAATATACCTGAATAGTATCACAAATTAGGCATGAATACTAACGAAAGACAGTAAATTATATTATTATTTTGTATATCGATTAATCAATAATTAAGTATGTTTTCATCCTGGTCAACCTCAATTGATACATAGTCACTACGGGAAGGGTGGGTGTAAGCGGGGGGGGGGGGGGGGGGGTGCTAGTTATTCTAGTTATTTAGTTATTTAGTACTAGGTTTTTTTTTCTTTGTTTTTTTCTTTCTTTTTCATGTAATAAATAAAGTTAACAGACAAGTGGTGTATACTATCTTACCATTTTCATCTGGGGTGACCCATTTTTCAAGCTCTCCGAGCTTTGCGGGCATTCCGTATTTCCTTATATTATGTCTATACATTTACTTCAATTTCATATTACATGACTTGAATCTTACTTTCTATGTTTATGATATTTTAATTGTATGATCATATTATGTATATGAACTTGTATTTTGTATTTTATGATTTAAAGTTTGGAAATAAAATGAAATGAAATTAAATGAAATGGTGCTGTTTCTGCTCAGCTTGCTTGGTTCGCACCTTGTTTGCCAGGTCCGGTCTCACTGCATCCAGTTGCTTTCTCACCTGGCGGTTGAACATCAGCTCGGAGGGTTTCTGACCTGTAGTGGATTGTGGAGTGTTCCTGTAGTGAAACAGGAACCGAGCACACTTTGTCGTCAGAGTACCGCTCTTCATCTTCTCAGCCCATCTTTCACCACTTGTACCGCTCTTTCAGCCAAACCATTGGATGCTGGATGATAAGGCGCTGTACAGACATGCTTCACACCATTCCTTGTGTAGAACTCAGCAAACTCTGCGCTCGTAAAGTTGCTGCCGTTGTCAGTGACAAGGAGGTCGGGAAGTCCATATGATTAGCGAAGATACCTCGCAACCGTGCACTGGTGGCTTCCGAAGTGCTTGTTTCCATTGGAATGGCTTCAATCCATTTGGAGTGGGAATCCACAACCACCAGTATCATCTTGCCCATGAATGGGCCTGCAAAGTCCACATGTATTCTTGACCAGGGCTTTTCTGGCCATGGCCAGGGACTGAGAGGTGCTGCCGGTGGACTCTTCCGATTCACTTGAAACATCTGACAAGACTTCATCGTTTCCTCCAGCTGCTTGTCGATGCCAGGCCACCAAGTAAAACTTCTGGCTACTTGCTTGATGCGCGAGATTCCTGGGTGGCATTCATGAAGCTGTCTCAGTAGAGCTTCCCTACCCTGTTGAGGAATGATGACCCTTGCTCCCCACAATACGACGCCATTTTTTGTACTCAGTTCATTTCTGCGTCGGTGATATAGGAGTAGAGCTTCTTCTGTACAGTCGTCCCCCATCCATCTTGGACAAGATGGTACACCTTCGAAAGTGTCGGGTCACGTCTAGTCATCGTAGCTATCCCTTGGGCAGTCAACGGTGGTCCTTCAATGTACTCAAGCAAACCAATGATATCCCCAGGCACTGGGATCTCGTTTGGAGCTCTGTCTAGTGGTAGCCTGCTGAGGGCATCTGCGTTCTGGTGCCTCTGTCCTGATTTGTACTTCAGTGTGTAGTTGTATGCCGACAAGGTCAACGCCCAACGTTGAACTCTTGGAGATGTCATTTGTGGAATCCCTTTAGACTCTCCAAAGATTCCCAGTAGGGGTTTATGGTCCGTCAAGATTGTGAAATGGCAGCCGTACAAATACTTATTGAACTTCTTGATACCGTACACAATGGCAAGACCTTCTTTGTCCAATTGCGAGTAGCGTTGTTCTGCCTTGGACAGCGACCTTGATGCAAAGGCGATTGGCCGTTCACTTCCATCTTCCATTTCATGAGAGAGTACCACCCCTACTCCGTACGGTGATGCATCACAGGCTAAGACCAATGGTCTAGATGGGTCGTAGTGAGGGGTTGCGAATTCAGCAACAGCTGTTTCGATTCTTGGAAGGCATGCTCCTGACATTCAGACCACTTCCACTTCACCTTGTCTCTCAGAAGCTCGTGCAGCGGACTCAATACTGTGTTGAGGGATGGTAAAAACCGACCGTAGTAAAGTCCTAGGTAAACCTTTAGCTCCGTGACATTGGTAGGGCTTGGTGCATCTAGTACTGCTTGCACCTTGTTGTCAACAGGATGGAGTCCCTGTCCGTCGATCTTGTAGTCCAAGTAGACTACCTCAGTTGCTCCGACAACACACTTGTCATTTCGCAAACGCACGCCAGCTTCCTGGAATCACCACAGGACCCCTTCCAAGTTCTTGTCATGCTCCACCTGGTCTTTTCCTGACACCAAGACGTCGTCCAGGTAAGCTACCACTCCAGGGAGCCCTTGAATGAGACTATCCATGGTCCTTTGGAATATACCCGGTGCAGAAGATATCCCAAACGGAAGTCTGTTGTACCTGAACAGACCCATGTGTGTGCTGATGGTTTTGTAGTCTCTAGACAGTTCATCCAATACCACTTGCTGATACGCATGCGATAGGTCTAGGGTGGTGGAAATCTTCCCTCCACCAACTTGTGCGAAAAGATCGTCAATCAACGGGAGTGGGTACTTGTCAACCTGTGCTGCCTGGTTGATTGTCACCTTATAGTCCCCACATACTCTGATAGAGCCTCTCCCAGTCCCTCACTGAAAAGTTCTGGAAACTTGTCAAACACTGCCTCACCCACCAATTGCGTGCACATGCTTTTGATTTCACTCCAGTTCAGCTGCACCTGCTCCAACCAGTTCCTTCCAATCAAACAGGATCCTTGACCTGGTATTACCAAGAGAGGAAGTCTCATTTTATGTCCTTGTTGGTCGACAACATGGACATCACAAGTACCAAGAACTTTTATCTTCTCACCAGTGTAGGTTCTCAGAACAGCTGAAGATTCCTTGAGTTGTAGGGTATCATTTGGCCAGTTCTGTTTGAAGTCCTGTTCGTTCATCACACAGAATGCCGCACCAGTATCGACTTCCATTGAAACTTTCTTTCCTTTTACTTCCAGGGTAGTGCGATAAGGGAACTTGCATTTTTCCTCTAATGCGAACATCTGATAGATTTCACCATCATCCTCACTCTCCTGGGCCAATTCATGGGTGGCTGGTTTGAATCTCCCTTGTCCTGTTTAGGCTTCCTGCAGACCCCCTGCAACCCAGCTAGCCACCTGACGTCGGGCCGATGTCGAAAGTTGTTGGCCGGATGTCGGCATATCGCGGTTGGCAAACTGATGTCGCCCAACATTACGCCAATGTCGAGTTTACGCGAAATGCGAATTTTTCGCGAAATGGTTGCAATTGAATGTCGGGCCGATATCATTGTGCTGACATAAAAATGACGTCTCAAATAACACGTCGCGCAAATATCGCGCCAATGTCGAAACTGCGAGCAGTTCAAGAGGTCGGTAAAGAGTTTTACAATTGATGTCGGGCCGATGTCAATAATCGAACAGGAATATTACATCTCAAATATGACATTAGAACAATGTTATACCGATGTCGGAGAAATAGCAAATTAAGAGGTCGGTCAATGGATGTGAAATTGATATCGCGCCGATGTTCTTACTTGGACCTCAATATGACGTCACACCGATATCTTGCCGATGCCAGAATTGGCAGCAATAAAACAAGGCGGCAAATAGTCATAAAATCGATGTTCAGCCGATGTCAACATCCCGACATGAATATGACATGTGCAATATGACGTCGAGCTAATATCGCGCCGATGTTGGAACTGATAGGAGGTCGGTAAATGGTTGTAAAATTGATATCGGGCAGATGTTATTAATTAGACATCAATGTGACCTCTTAAATATGATGTCAGGCCGATGTAAGAACTTGCAGCAATGTATCAACTCGGCAAATGGTCATTAAATTGATGCTGTGGCGATGTCAATAATCCGACATGAATATGACATTTCCACCATGACGTCGACCTAATATCGCGCCGATGTTGGAACTGGTATCAATTTAAGAGGTCGCTAAATGTTTGTGAAAGTAATGTCGGCACAATGTTATTAATTGGACATCAATATGATATCAACAATATGATGTCAGGCCAATATCCCGCCGACGTAAGAACTTGCAGCAATAAAACAACTCGGCAAATGGTCTTTAAATTGATGTTGTGCCGACGTCAATGATTAGACATGAATATGACATCTCAATGATGACGCCATAGCGATATCCTGCCGATGTCAGAACTGGCAGCTATGAAACAACTCGGCAAATAGTCATGAAATCGATGTTCAGCCGATGTCAACATCCCGACATGAATATGACATGTGCAATATGACGTCGAGCTAATATCGCGCCGATGTTGGAACTGATAGCAATTTAGGAGGTCGGTAAATGGTTGTTAAATTGATATCGGGCAGATGTTATTAATTAGACATCAATGTGACCTCTTAAATATGATGTCAGGCCGATGTAAGAACTTGCAGCAATGTATCAACTCGGCAAATGGTCATTAAATTGATGCTGTGGCGATGTCAATATTCCGACATTAATATGACATCTCCACTATGACGTCGACCTAATATCGCGCCGATGTTGGAACTGGTAGCAAGTCAAGAGGTCGGTAATCGGTTGTAAAATTGATGTCGGGTCGACATTATTAATGAGACAAGAATAGGACATCTCAATTTTGACGTCAAACCGAAATCCTGCCGATGTCAGAATGGGCAGCAATGAATCAAGTCGGCTAATAGTCGTTAAGTTGATATTAAGCCGATGTCAATAATCCGACATGAATATAACATCTCCAATATGACGTCGACCTAATATCGCGCCGATGTTGGAACTGGTATCAATTTAAGAGGTCGCTAAATAGTTGTGAAAGTAATGTCGGCACAATGTTATTAATTGGACATCAATATGATATCAACAATATGATGTCAGGCCAATATCCCGCCGACGTAAGAACTTGCAGCAATAAAACAACTCGGCAAATGGTCTTTAAATTGATGTTGTGCCGACGTCAATGATTAGACATGAATATGACATCTCAATGATGAGGCCATAGCGATATCCTGCCGATGTCAGAACTGGCAGCTATGAAACAACTCGGCAAATAGTCATGAAATCGATGTTCAGCCGATGTCAACATCCCGACATGAATATGACATGTGCAATATGACGTCGAGCTAATATCGCGCCGATGTTGGAACTGATAGCAATTTAGGAGGTCGGTAAATGGTTGTTAAATTGATATCGGGCAGATGTTATTAATTAGACATCAATGTGACCTCTTAAATATGATGTCAGGCCGATGTAAGAACTTGCAGCAATGTATCAACTCGGCAAATGGTCATTAAATTGATGCTGTGGCGATGTCAATATTACGACATGAATATGACATCTCCACTATGACGTCGACCTAATATCGCGCCGATGTTGGAACTGGTAGCAAGTAAAGAGGTCGGTAATTGGTTGTAAAATTGATGTCGGGTCGACATTATTAATGAGACAAGAATAGGACATCTCAATTTTGACGTCAAACCGAAATCCTGCCGATGTCACAATGGGCAGCAATGAATCAAGTCGGCTAATAGTCATTAAGATGATGTTGAGCCGATGTCAATAATCCGACATGAATATAACATCTCCAATATGACGTCGACCTTATATCGCGCCGATGTTGGAACTTGTATCAATTTAAGAGATCGGTAAATGGTTGTGAAAGTAATGTCGGGACAATGTTATTAATTGGACACCAATATGATATCGACAATATGATGTCAGGCCGATATCCCGCCGACGTAAGAACATTCAGCAATGAAACAACTCGGCAAATGGTCATAAAATTGATGTTGCGTTGATGTCAATAGCCCGACATGAATATGACATCTCATGGATGACGTCGGGCTAATATCGCGCCGATGTTGGAACTGATAGCAATTTAGGAGGTCGGTAAATGGTTGTAGAATTTATGTTGTGCCGACGACAATGATTAGACATGAATATGACATCTCAATGATGACGCCATAGCGATATCCTGCCGATGTCAGCCTCTGGCAGCTATGAAACAAGTCGGCAAATGGTCATAAAATTGATGTTGCGCCGATGTCAATAGTCCGACATGAATGACGTCGGGCTAATTTCGCGCCGATGTTGGAACTGGTAGTAATCAAAGAGGGCGGTAAATGGTTGTAAAATTGATGTCGGACCAATGTTTTTTTTATTGGACATCAATATGACATCTCAATTATGACGCCAAAGAGATATCCTGCCGATATCATACATGGCAGCAATAAAACTAGTCAGTAAATAGTCATTAAATTGATGTTGTGCCGATGTCAATAATTTGACATGAATATGACATCTCAAATATAAAGTCGGCCTTATATCGCCCCGATGTTGGAACTGGTAGCAATTTAAGAGGTCGGTAAATGGTTGTAAAACTGATGCCGGGCCGATGTCAATGATCCAACATGAATATGTCATCTCATAAATGACGTCGGGCTAATATCGCGCCGATGTTTGAACTGGTAGTAATTTAAGAGGTCGGTAAAAGGTTGTAAAATTGATGTCGGGTCAAAGTTATTAATTAGACATAAATATGACATCCCAAATATGACTTTGGGCCTATACCGCACAGAATGTCGAAACTTATAGCAATTGTAAAGGTCGGTAACAGGTTGTGAAAAATATGTCGGGCTGATGTAATTACTCCTACATAAATATGACATCTCTACTATGACATCCGTCCGATATTATGCTGATGTTGGATCTGGTAGCAATTTAAGAGGTTCTGAAATTGATGTCGGACCAATGTTATTAATTGGACCTCAATATGACATCTCAATTATGACGTCAAAGCGATATCCTGCCGATGTCAGAGTTGGCAGCAATGAAACAAGCCGGCAAATGGTCGCCAGTTCCGACATCGGTGCAACATTCGCCCAACGTCATATTTGAGCTGTCATATTTATGTATATTTAATAACATAAGCCCAACATCAATTTTACAATCTTTGACCGACCTCTTAATTTGCTACCAGTTCCAACATTGGCGCGATATTAGCCCGACGTCATATTTGAGATCTCTTATTCATGTCGGATTAATGACATCGGCAAGACATTAATTGAATGACCATTTGCCGACTTGTTCCATTGCCGACGGTTCTGACATTGGCGGGATATCGATGTGACGTCATAATTGAGATGTCATATTGAGGTCCAATTAATAACATTGGCCCGACATCAATTTCACAACCATGTACCGACCTCTTAAATTGCTACCAGATCCAACATCGGCGCGATATTAGCCCAACGTCATTTATGAGATGACATATTCATGTTGGATCATTGACATCGGCTCGACATCAGTTTTACAACCATTTACCGACCTCTTAAAATGCTACCAGCTCGAACATCGGGGCGATGTAAGGCCGACTTTATATTTGAGATGTCATATTCATGTCGAATTGTTGACATCGGCACAATATCCATTTAATGACTATTTACTGACTAGTTTCATTGCTGCCATTTATGACATCGGCAGGATATCGCTTTGGCGTCATAATTGAGATGTCATATTGATGTCCAATAAAAAAACACATTAGTCCGACATCAATTTTACAACCATTTACCGACCTCTTTAATTGCTTCCAGTTCCAACATCGGCGCGAAATTAGCCCGACGTCATTCATGTCGGATTATATTCGGCGCAACATCAGTTTAATGATCATTTGCCAAGTTGTTCCATTGCTGCCAATTCTGACATCGGCGCGATATCGGCTTGACGTCATATTTGTGATGTCATATTGATGTCAATTAAAAACATCGGCCCGACATCAATTTCACAACCATTTACCGACCCGTTAAAATGCTATATTTCGACATCGGTACTACATTGGCCCAACGTCATATTCCTGTTGGTTTTGACATCGGCCCGACATTAATTTCACAACCCTCTATATCGACCTCTTAAATTGTTATCAGTTTCGGCATTTGTGCGATATTGGCGCGACGTTTTATTTGAGACGTAATGTTTTTCGTCAGCGCACGACATTCAATTAAAAAACCTCCAACTTAAATTCGACAATGGAGTAATGTTGGCGCGTTGTCTGTTTGCCGACCGCGATCTTGCCGACAACCTGCCGACATCGGTCCGACGTCAGCTGGCTAGCTGGGTACTTATAATATTTTTGTCAACTTGCTTTGAGAATCTTGAATACATTGTATTGAATTGCGTTTAATCGATTACAAATACTAGTACATAAATAAATTCAAAAGTTAAAAAAAAAGTATTGCTATCGGGGAATTCATGATCGATTATAAGTGATCGTAAGTGAAATGTAATTATTTGTATTAAAGAATATATTTTTGTCATGTCCTTGCTGCTGTATATAATTTATAAAGATATATAAGAATATAAATAACACCTGTAAAAAGTGTGAATATGATTTGGAGGTTGATTATTTCAGAATCAACGCTCTGCAATATACTAACCATTACAAAACATACATGATAAGAAGAGGTGTATATATATTTTACCGATTGCGACCTGTATTCGTAGGACGATAGGATGATAGGTTTAGGATTAGGCAATAGGTGTAGGAATAGGATATTTATAGAATTATGAATTATGAATGACTGGAAAGGTTAAACAAAATTTATGGATCGAACGTGGAATCTATGCATCTATGCATGTATTCAAATTTCTTTTTACGTTTTTGATGTTGGTCCTACGTTGGACGTTTGCCATTGGGCCATTGTCAAATGTTGATGTAGGTCCAGCAACAAAAAATGACGTTGGGCCAATGTTGGGTTAGCGGACATTCTAACGTCGGGCCAACGTCAAGATTTGATGTTGGGCCATTGTCGGAAATTGACGTTATGCTAATATCACAAAATGACGTAGTGACGATGTTGGGCTGGCGGACATTTTAACGTCGAGCCCACATCAGAATTTGACATCTGTCCTATGTCTGGATTCGGTGTTGGGCCATTGTCGGAAATTGACATTGGCTCAACATCACAGAATGATGTCGCGACAATGTTGGGCTAGCGGACATTTTAACCTCGAGCCGACATCATAATGTTATGTTGGTCCAATGTCATGAGTTGATGTTGGGCCATTGTCGGAAATTGACGTTATGCCAATATCACAAAATGACGTAGTGACGATGTTGGGCTGGCGGACATTTTAACGTCGAGCCCACATCAGAATTTGATATCTGTCCTATGTCTGGATTCGGTGTTGGGCCATTGTCGGAAATTGACATTGGCCCGACATCACAAAATGATGTTGGGACAATGTTGGGCTGGCGGACATTTTAACGTCGGGCCAACGTCACAACTTGATGTTCTCTCAACGTCAGGAATCGATGTTGGGCCAACGTTAGAACTGACATTGTGCCATTGTCAATAATTGATGTTGGGCCGGAATCGCAAAATGACGTTGGGCCAGCATTGCAGATAACCGTCGCGCTGATGTTGGGCTGGCGGACATTTTCACGTCGCGGTGACGTCGCATGTCGCATGTCGGCCCAACGTCCTCTTAAAACAAATTTTACATCGGCCCAACGTTGGCACGACGTCAGGTGGCTAGCTGGGAAATGGCCTTTGATACCACAATTATGACACACAGCATCCTTGTGCCTGCACTTTTTGGCCTGGTGTTGAGAGCTACCACATCTGTAGCACTTTCCTTTCAGCTGGTCAAACGATTTCTTCTTGCCCCTGGTGGCTGGAATTTGACCTAACTTGTGAAGGGATTTTGATTGCTGTCCCTGTAGATCAAGGGCCTGCTTAGCTGCTGTTTCCATGCCATGGGCAATAGCATATGCCTGATCAAACTTGAGTTCCTTTTCACTCAGAAGTCTTCTTTGTGTGCGGACATCGCCAACCCCACACACGATCCTGTCTCGTAACATCTCATCCAGGGTATCTCCATAGTTGCAATGTTCTGCTATCCTACGAAGATCGGCCACAAAATCAGCAACTGACTCACCCGCCTGATGGACACGGCTATTGAATTTAAACCACTGCACTATGTGGCTAGGTTTAGGGCACTCATGGTCTTCCACCACCTTGACCAGTTCATTAAACTTCCTCTCCCCCGGTTTCGCTGGAGCAAGTAGTGTTTTGATCAGCTTGTATGTCCTTGGCCCCACTGCTGATAACAAAACAGACTTCCTTTTCTCCTCGCCTATAATGTCATTGGCCAAGAAAAAATGCCCCATCCTTTCTATGTAATCCGTCCATGCCTATTGGGAATGGTCAAACGGTTCCAATGACCCAATGGTGGCAGCCATCATTCTTCAATCAAAAACCACAACAGTGTCAGAAATTGGAGACTAATCTTGTGGAAGGCCATGTGTTTTGAACTGGGCCAGTAAGCGTTACACTGAGGGGTTTTCAAGAGATCATGACAAATGTTATTAAAGTCAACATATTGGTATTAATTTACATCCAAGACCCATGAAGGTATACATTTTTGGAAAGGATATGGTACCAGGATTCCATTTGTGCTGTTTTGAAAACAACTGTACAGGGTGTGTCAAAAAAATGGACTAAGATATGACGAAAATGAGGCAAAAAAAGTACCATTACAAAATTGCCACTGGAGAAAAATCTTATCCACCTAGTGAAATGTTTTATGCATAATTCAATTAACCGTGATTGCACCTTTCGTTTGCTATATAATTTGCTATGTTTCATATCGGATAATGTAATTTTGAGCAATCATATTTTTGTACAATATTTAGGTATGCACAATACAAGAGATCATGACAAAATGTACTCCAAGTCAAAGTATCTTTATCCAACGCATGAAAACATTATTAGAAATGATATTGGATGAGGAATCTACTAATATGATGTCAATTTAAAACAACACTATAAGGTGTGTCAACAAATATATGTCAAAATATAACGAAAAGCGAGAAAAGGTTAGATGAGAAAAAATGTCCTACTGTATAATGTTAACGTATGTTTGAGTATCCTTAATTACAACTTCATACTAGTTTATTATGTGCTTATATAGATTCGGATTTTATATGTGGTCAAGTGATGATGCAATGAACTTGTCACTTCTGGTAAACTGTTTCTGGGAAATGCCTTTCAGATCTATGCTGGCTTTCTATTATGCTCTCAAATGTATGCTCCCCTCCTCCTCCACCACCATGCAAAATCGCATAGCCAATCATTTAATCTTGTTTTTTATGTAGGATAAATCATTCAAATTGAATCTCAATGGGATCTTTAAGTGGGCACTTGACCTAATTAATTGCATGACCAACTCACAAAAGGCAAAAGAAGTCTTTTGTGTGATTCTACATGCACATGAATACATGGTATGTGTTCAGTACACGAGTCATGCTATTATGCTCCCAAATCTGCTCCCTCATCTTATGCTCATTGCTTTCTACATAGATTTCTATTATGTTCTCAAATTTATGCTCCCCTCCTCATGCTCCCCTCCACCTCCACCGTCCAAAATCGGGTACTTGGTGGTAAGGAATTCAAATTTACATAACAATGAAAGATTAAAATTCCTTTTTCTGAATTTAAATCTGTAGTCACCTAAATAGTCATTACTTTGACGCCAAATATATCAATGTAGCCTTTGTTTTAAAAGTTTGGCGCTCATTTTAAGTACCATGCATGTTGTACAGATGTAACAACACCACCTATTTACCGGCCCAGTTCAAAACACATGGCCGGAAGCCTAGCTAGCTATCGAGTTACTGTACGTATGCGTCCATAACGTTATTCGTACCATCTAGCATTATACTGTACGTACATACCGTGTAACTTTGCAACTCTCGATTTCGGACCTCAAAATCCAAGCTTGCCGGGCTCCAAACTAGATGGAAGTAAACTCACAAATGCAATCATGCTTCATCCTCGTCGCCAGATTGTCATAACTACAATTATGAATGAAACTCGGGAGTGGAAACGACCGTATATAAGTTCCAAAACACTTTATTATGCCGACGATGTAACATCACGTCGATGCCAAATTACAGTTTCAGAAAGTTTACGACTGGCTATTAGTCTCGTCTCGCAGCCGTTATCACAGTAGGACTGCTGGTGTTGATCAGTTCTGGAATGTGGGATCATGTAGTAGAACAGTCGTGTGGCTCTTGTCGTCCGGTTGATGTCTGCTGTTTGGATGTACTGATTTGTGTTGAAGTCTACCAGTGAGTGATGCATCTTGTACAGCTTTGTGAGACGGTGGATTTCTCTCCTCTTTTGAAGGGAGGCCCATCCAAGCTGGCTCAACATATCGGAGACACTACTGGTGTTGTGGTAGCGATTCAGCACTAGCCGCTCGTCTCTGGACCATCTCCAACTGTTGTATGCATCCCACTGTGTACGGGTCCCAGACGGTGCATTCATACTCAAGGAGAGGGCGTACAAGAGCCTGGTATGCTGTTGTCTCGAGTTGGGTTGAATGAACTCGCACGTTCCTTCTGAGAAATGCTAGGGTGTTGTTTGCCTTCTGGCAGATGTTTGAGATGTGTTGTTTCCAGTTGAGGTCAGAGGTGATGGTTACTCCAATGACACAGAATCCAGAAATTCACCGTTCAGAGAGTACTGATGGATCTGGTCTTCTTCCTGGTGACTGTTATTGCATGGCATTTCCTTGGATTGAGTTCCATCATCCATTTCCTTGACCAGCTACTTAGGGTGTCCAGGTCTTGTTGGAGCAGCCTAGCATCTTCTGGAGCTTGGATGGTCATGTACATAATGGCATCATCTGCAAACAGTCTAGCTTTGGAGGAGAGTTGGTCGGGTAGGTCGTTTATGTAGAAGAGAAAGAGGCATGGTCCCAGCACAGATCATTGGGGTACACCGGACCCGACTTCTGCATCAGATGAGGTACATCCATCCAAGACAACTTGTTGTTTCCTGTTGTGGAGAAAGCTGGAAATCCATCTGATGTTTTTGCCTCTAACTCCATAGAAGTCCATCTTCTGGAGAAGCCTCTTGTGGCCTACCTTGTCGAAGGCTTTGCTAAAGTCGGTGATGATTATGTCAGTTTGCTTGTTCTCCTCCAAGAGGTCACTGATGAAGCCAGTAAGTTGGAGTTCACATGACTTCTTTGCCCGAAACCCGTGTTGCAGAGGGTAGAGGATGTCATTCCTAATGGCGTGGGTCATGATGCTGCTTGCAATGATATGTTCCATCATTTTGCAGGCAATGCATGTAAGGGAGATGGGGCGATAGTTCCCAGAATCCGTTTTGTCTCCGTCCTTGAATATAGGAACCACATTTCAGACGTATGCCACATTTGCAAGGCGCTAATCATCTGGTACTTCACCTGTCTCGTAGGAGAGCTGGAATATTTCACGCAGAGATGGAGCTACGACGCGCGAGAGCTTTTGTAGCACCATTGCACTATCCCTTTAAGTACCACATATTACCGGCATATTACCCTGGTGAATGGACTATCTAATGTCCATACTATTTTTATTAGTTTCCATGCATGCATTATAAACGGATGGTTTCATTTATTTAAATTGTCTTGATCTCTTTGAAATTTACAAGAAGTTCAAGGTTGCTATCATAATACAGGAATACACACGCTAGCCAAGAAAATTGTTATTTGTATACTAGCTATGCTTACTCAATGTGATAGCATTATTCTAAATAAGAAATGATATGAATCAAATGAATGTGTTGTTGTTTTTGTATTATATGAAACAAAATTACTTTAGAGTCGCGACAGCCAAAAGACATGGGTTTTGAGGTTGATGAACATTTCTATAATTCCCTTCTCAGCTAGGATTCATTCCATGTTAGCCCCCAAGGTATAACCTAGTCCTAGTTGCAAATTAAGAGTAAAACCAAGTTGTCGGCAACCGCGGGCACGCTGTTTTGTACGTGGATGCCAATATGTTTATACTCCAAAATTATTATTAGAATAGACTGTACATACCAAGTACTTCAGCCCTGCTGATTTGGTCTGCAACAAGAGATTTGAGTGGCATAACAACAACAGCTACAGCTTTGGACTTGGAGAAGAAAGACTCATTTTGAACGCGAACTGTCGCAGAAAGTCTACACAAACCGGGGCGGCTTGAAACATGGCGCCCTTGCCGGAACCTGTGGGCAGAGTGGTGAATAGATCGTGGCCACGGAGAAATTATTTGAGGGCTGTCCGTTGCTGCTCCCGAAAACCATCAACAAACTGCAACTTCCGAGAGGCAAATGCGATACTTGTCCTTAAACTTTAACATTCCTAACATTCACAAAGTAGAAAATGGTACGGATCTCGAGCAGTACAGTTAATTTTAGCAAAAGCCACCGTGGTTGTTGTTGTTGTTTGTTGTTGTTTAGTTATTATGGCGATTAGTCAATAGTGACTATTGTCGCCAACTACCGTACGTTTCTTGTTTAAAATTATATTTCGATGTATTTATATCATCAATATTTATATATACAGGTATGCATTTATTTTGTTTATTTTCCTTTTCCCAACATAATATAAATAAATTTTTTTTTGACAAATCTTCAAGGCATAAAAAATCATCGAGGCTTGAGCCACAGGAGCTATATAGATATCCTAAATATAGCTCCATGGCTTGAGGATACATACATACGGTATCTGTGGATTTTACAATCATGTTCATATCATTTTCGAAAGTGGGAGCAGATTTAGACTAGCCTGCTATCCATGATTTATGTTCTGACTACATTTTTTTAAATTATTAAATATGCTCTTTTAATATTTTTTACAACATAGGAATTTAATTATGATTTATTTCATCAAGAGATATTATTATTTATATGAAGATAAAGACAAAATACGTGGTAACTATCTGAATATTATTCAGTCTTTTTATATCTACGTCTTGATGAACTCTATACCCCTCGATCAGCTGTTACCGACCAATTTCTTTGTTATCTTGTTTTATGAAAATTATGGAGAGTATGGTAAAAGAAAGATTACAATGGTATTTAGAAAATAATGAAATATTAAACAATAATCAGAGTGGTTTTAGAAAAAGTCGAGGCTCTATAGATAATATTGTGCACTTAGAAAATAAGATACAAAGACACTTACGAGTCGGTATGAAAACTCTGGCAGTATTTATTGATTTGGAAAAAGCTTACGATACCCTTTGGACGAAGGGACTCATAGTTAAGCTTAGTAATATTGGCCTTAAAGGAAATATTCTCGTTGTTTTAAGGAATTATTTGTTGGACCGTACATTTCAAGTTCAAGTAGGGGACAGCAAATCCCAAATGATGCACCCTAAAAATGGCTTACCTCAAGGTATACTTGCATTCTTAGTCCTTTATTGTTTAATGTGATGTTGAAGGATATCCCTTTGCCCCCTGGCATTCATAATTTGGTTTACGCAGATGACTGTGTCATATGGAAATCTGGTTATGATAAAAAGATGAATACGCAATTGATACAAAATTGCATCAATACCTTGGATTCTTGGTTTTGTCATGGGGTTTGAAAATGTCTGTAGAGAAAACAGTTCCTGTCCTCTTTTCTAATAAATCAAATGATGATATTAAATTATATTTAAGAGAACATGAACTGCTTCCTCAAAAACAGCATAAGTATATTGGAGTTATATTTGATAAACGCCTCACTTGGCGGCCTCATATAGCAGATGTTGCAAATCGGTGTAAGCGTAAATTAAATATAGTCAAAATTTTAGCTCATGCTACATGGAGTGGAGATGCTAAAGAACTTCTGATGGTGTACAAATCTTTGACTTTATCAACCATAGATTATGCCTGTGAGGCTTACGACTCAGCGGCACCCAGTATTAAAAATATTTTAAATTCAGTTCAGTATCAAAGTTTGTATGTATGTGCCGGTGCGCGCAAGGGGACATCTCTCAGAGACCTACAAGTGGAACTAGGAGAGATGCCCTTAGATTTACGAAGAGAAATGTTTTGTTGTAGACTTAAAAAGCGTATTGAATGTGTAAAAAAATCATCCTTTGAAAGAGGATATTAAAGATTGTTGGCAATTTCATATATATGGAGGTAATAATTCTAGGACAGCCTTCGGACAAAGATCAATGGAATTGATGAAAACAATTGACTTTGAAGTTGAGGAGATGATTTGCTTTAGAATCCCTCTTTGACACTTGAACGTGCCCTTGATATCAATAGAATTACATGATTATATTTGTAAAAGAGACGATCAATTGTTTCAAAGGCAAGCAACAATATAAATGATAAATACAAAATGGAAAAATTATTTGCAAATATATACTGATGGATCCAAATCACCAGAACAGGAGAGTGCAGCCGCCGCCTTCTTGTCCCTTACTATGATTATTCATCATCTAAGAGACTTACACATTATACATCCTCTTATAGGGCAGAGATGGCAGCAATTGTGCTCGCCTTAGAATGGTTGTATAATCATCCTAGTTTGAACACTGGGGCAGTTATTTTTAGCGACTCTTTAAGTTCTTTACAAGCCATAATGAGTCACAAAGAGGAACTTCCTGTATATGAAATTTTAAATTTGTGTTCACATTTGAAGAATAAAAGGATTATTGTGTTTTTTGAATGGATTCCCAGTCATTGTGGACTAAATGGTAATGAGATTGTGGATATAATTTAGAAGCAAAACGAGGTTTGAAAAAGGAAATATAAATTGACAATAAATTAGCAAGGTATAAAATGAATAGTATCATAAGGAAACGAATGCATGTTAAATGGCAGAAAAGATGGGAAGGAACTGAATCATGTCTTAAGGATGTGCAAAAAATGTTAAGAGTATATACATATGTAAATTAAATAATAGAAAAAATGAAAGTATATTGCATTGTTTAAGAATGGGAAACATTGGTTTAAATGTAAATGTATGTGTATTGAAAAAACACGATACTGGGTATTGCCCTAATTGTGAGGGTATATTTGAAACTATTACATTTTTTGTGTCAGTGCCCAGAGTAGGCTATATAGTTCAAAGGGCCATGTTGATGGCTGAAACAGGTTTATATGAAGAAGGAAAAATTATGACTTTGTTAAATTCTTTAGAGCGACCCCTCCAACAAGCTCTTGTTGATTATGTAAAAAGAACCGGGAGATTACCCATATAATATAGGTTTTCCCGACCAATTTCCAACATTACGCGCCCAAATTCGTTTAAGTGCATTCAAATTCGTGCAATTGTCATGGAGGAGTCGTTTTGGTCATTCACATTTATATTCCGAGCATGCATATTCGTATATGGGCACTCAAATGTAAAATCGCCTACTTCAAATTCGCCAATGTGCATTCGATTTCATTAATGGGCGCTATTTTCAACATATGTGCATTCAATTTAATACGGCAAGCTTGACAATCGCTTGTTTGTGCATTCAATTTCGTTAATGGGTGACCAATTTCCAGAAATGTCCATTCAATTTAAGTTACACAAACAACATCCATACGTACTCACACATAAACATATTTACATGCATGTATACAACCATATACATACGCACACACATACAAACACACACATACATGACATACGATGACTTTGGTTTATCTTTTATATCATCATCACCTTTCTTTTCCTTACATAGTCTTGACCATTTCATCGTGTTATATTTTTCCCTTTTCAGATATACTTTCAACATTTAATCTTCACTTTTCGATATTCATCAGTCACTTTTTGTTTAGATTTTTTTCTTCAATGTTCTCATTTCACATTGTGCTTTCTTTTTGTTTTACCTCTATTCGTTCATCATTTACTTTATCATCATGCGATATCATAATTTTGATCTTTATTTTCATCACATTTTCTTTTTTGTCATCATCTGATCTTAATTTATCATTATTTTGTTCATAATCTGTATCTTTATTTAAATCGTGTTTTTTTTTGTATTGCCCATGCATGAAATAACTGTACCATATACTATGATGTTACATATCCAGTACATTTCCACTGTACATGTTTAATTTGAATGAAATTATAATGAACTTGTTTGCTCATGCGTGAATTTGAATGACCGAAATGAGACCGGAGACTGCTAGAGATGAATTTGAATGACCATTAACGAAAATGAGCGCCCATCGCTTACATTGGAATGACGCAAGTGTGAAATTGGTTGCTCCGTTACTTAATATGAATGACTAAACACGAATTTGAATGGCGATGTGTCGATCCAAACGCGGATTTGGTGAAATTGAATGCTGCTGATATGAAATTGCATGAGAAAATAGCGAAATTGACCGGCAAAACCTATACTAAGAGTTTGTATTGAAATTGTTTTTGTATATGTTTGGCTCTCGTAAAATTATATGCATGCTCAAGCTGGTACAGAGACTGTATACAGGATATCTGTGCAGGCCTCTGAAGCTGGTTTGATCAGCATATCAATTTTGCTCAAAAGTAATGTGTAACTTTCTTTTGTTTAAATGTAAATAATTAGTAAATTATATTCTGCACTTTGCACTTTCACTTTCAAAGCCCCAAAATGTTTGTTTTGTTTTTGGAATCGGATGCAGGTGCAAAATAGAACGAAGCCGACCAGAGTGCATCTCCATGCATCGGGGGGCCTAGACTGATTCGTCAGTTGAGAAGCCTGCTCAACGTACCGAGCCGGGTTGGCCCGATGATGCCTTTATTTTTGTTTATCGATGGTTTGAAAACGTTTATGCACCCAACAACAAAAAAACAATAATAATAATATAATAATAATAATGAAAATATTAAAATAAAGACAATTAATGAAAAGAATGAAATAATATTTACTTATTGGCGAAAATATTCAAATTGAATGAACCGCCAATAAACATCAAACAACAACAACAACAACTGTGTACTAGGATGTAAACATCAATAACACGTGATATGTCAAAGCTCATGAATATTATTCATTAGGCAGCAAGGATCGGACCAATCAGCGGCGCTCCGCGAACTCGCAGAGGAACTTTAATAAGTTGTTGTTTTTTATGCGTATTGGCGACTTTTACTTGGCTGACTTATCAACTGTACAAGAAACACGCGCGTGTGCATGTATTGTGTGCGCGTCCGACGTACAGTCGCTCGTAGTCGTGCGTGCCGCATCTGTGCTTTACGTGTATAGAAGTCAGCCAAGGAAGTTGGCTATGTTTCCGGATGCATCTGTATATCGGTATAATGTTGTTGTCCTAATTGGTAACGAGTCAGTAATTAGCTTATATTCAGGTCTCAGGATGCAATGATCTTAGACTTAGAGATTACTCAACTTTTAGTAAAGTACTTTGTACTTACCTACTACCCTGACACTGAAAGAACACGTTGCGGTGTTTCCCGATGCATCCGTAGCGGTATAAATAACAGTCGTTGTCCCGATCTGAAACCAATCTCCAGGAACATGGTCTGAAGTTAGAGTAACCACCCCGGAGTTGTCCGTGACAGTGGGCGGCGTCCATGTAATACTGGCTGTGTTCCCAGAATTAGAATTCCCAGTAATATCCGAGGGACAGCGAGAAACTATCGGTGCTTGAGAATCTAAGGTTAAAATAATACATTTAAGGGGTGAATTGAGAAAGAACGTTTCGTAAATAAAGGTGAGTAATGGTCACATGATTAAACCCAAATATTATTAGTTGGAAAGTAACCGAAACCATTCATTTGGCCAAACTAATTGATCAATATTTTCGAAATACATGTAGTATCAAAAGGGCATATGTGGTAAGATCCGAACTTTAGTTTTGTTTAAAGGGATCTAGTAACTTTGTTGACATGTGCAAAAAGTGATGAATAGTTGATACAATGTATATTGTTGTTATCTGATATGTCCACAGGGTATTGTGTGAAAATGTTCAAGTCAAATGGACGTTATATGGCCGAGTAATGAGCAAAAATGAAAAGTGATGTTCACAAACTCATTGCACTCACTTTGTACACGGTTTTCGCAATCCGTTGGATTATTTAACATCTGAACACTTTAATCGTAAATATCTTTTTAATGAAAGGGAAATTTGAAAAACCGAAACCTGTCCCATGATTTTATTGTTAATACGAATACAACAAGGTATCAGGGAACTGCTAGAATTCCAATTGGATTTTGAGGATTTGGACTATGTTACTAAGTCCCTTTAATGCAAAAATATCAGTCGAAAGTTTCATGTGCGCCGCTGAAATTGGGCCAAAATGTAACAACGTATTTGCCCGTTCATGCCGGCTATATGTACCTGTGGCTACACGCTCGTTCGCAAGTGGCTGTATATAACATAGCTTTTACCAGCAGCGAACATGCGGTAATAAATAACTTTTAAAAAGAACATTTTTCTTGCTCAAATAGTAAATTTCGAATTATTTCGTAAATTTCGCATAATTATAGTAGCTGCGGGCTTTTCCCGATATACTTTTAACTGTAATTCTATGGTGAGCACCCATGTAAAAGTTGCGGCAGAATTGTCTGTAGCAGCAAGACTAGTCGGTGTCGTTGTAGTACCAGGGCCCCGTTGCAGAAAGAATATCGGTCGTAACTTTACACACGATTTTATTGACCGTAAGTTACGATCAATTGCAAATGTGCGTTGCAGGTACGCGATTTGCGCTTGATTTTTATTTACGTTCGATATATTCTCAGAGATTTGCCGTTCAAAACATAATCCAACACGGCTGGGATAAAGACAACGACTCAAATTCATAGAAAACAACAACAACAACATATAAAAGCGAAGAAAGTTCAAACAGCACAATTGTATGTTCACGGTGTACCTTTTCGGACCAAGTCGTCTATTATTGAGCAGTAAGTACGCCGTTTTCCCTCCTTACTGAATGTATTTTTCGCACCGACAATGATATTAAATCTGAACTTACTCTTATTGTGTTTTGCTGTATGGAGCATATCGGTCGCGTAATTTGTGTAGATTAAAGACTTTTTTAGAATAATCACCGCCGTAAACCAGATTTTTGCAGAAAAAATTATACAGCGTTGCCCCATGTACTCAAATTCATGTGAGTGATGAACTGCAGAAAATCGTATACTGTTTACTCTATGTTGTGCCAAGTCCAAACTAAAAAGTAAGGGCTCATTTTATACAGGGAAATTTGTACTTGAACATTAGAGTCAGCCCTGAAACCCATTTTAATTGATTCTTTGTAGTATTACAAACAATTTGGCATACTGTCAATCTTTCAAAAGTGAAAAATTGTCCCGTACTGTACAACAGTCTAAAAAAAAAAACTGAAATTAAAATAAAAGGTATGCATGCAATGCCAAGGGCAGGGCAAATATATGGGCAAAACTATACTTTAGTAGGCTACATTCTGCTAGCATACTAAAGTATAGTTTTGCCAATATATGAAATGTTTAGTTTCCCCTATAACCTAACCAGGCGCAGTGCGCACAGCGCTGATTACAGTTAAGTTTCCCCATGCATGAGTATTTACTGGCAGGTAATGCCTGGTTTGTAAAATTGAATATATTGGAGGACAAAATTAGCCTCTTGAGAGTCCATGCAGATGCAGTCCTGTGTCATGAGTCATGTCAGTGTTCAAATTCATACATAAATGTGCACTCTTTACTGTATAATTCCACAGTGGTACAGCCATATAGTCAGTACAACAATGGGGAGAGAGGCGGAATAATCACAGAAGAAAATAACAAAATGGACAGGTTGATGACATGAAATGAGGAAAGCAAAAGAGAGAAGGATATGATGGAGCCATGCCTTGGAGGAAGGTGTCAAGCCACTGCCGGTGTCACCCCCAAGCCACAACTACGGGATAGGTGAGAACTTGATGATGTTACACACAGTTATTTTTGTAACAACACCAAAGCCTTTAGATTTTTCTTGGATAGATATGACTTATGACAGACGGGCCGCACCAGTGTCCCGTTGATTGGTTGAGTGCCCGTGTGCACCGGCCAATCGACGCGATCCGTTGTTGACCTATCAGGAAAGCACTCGCTTATGCGAGATTGTGGGTTGGGAGCCACGGTAGAGCATAAAAACCGATTGTCTACATTAGATTATATCATTTGACAAAGTATTGCAGCGGCATACGAAACGTCATGATCTTTTAGATTCCTAGTTTGACCATACATTGCGAGACAAACGAATATCACTAGCGATATTATTTCCGATACTATATCCACAATGGATTATATATTTACTATTATTGATTGAACATACGGGCGCCTTGCCCTGAAATTGATACGTAGATATGAGCGTTGTAGCAAGGAGGTGGCTCTGTTCTACCGTGGGTTGGAATCAGCCGTTGGGGGCCGGTTGGTCGGGGTAGTGTCATGGCGACGTATCGTACGCTGGTTCGGCAGGCGGGCCACACCAGTGTCCCGTTGATTGGTTGAGTGCCCGTGTGCACCGGCCAATCGACGCGATCCGTTGTTGACCTATCAGGAACGCACTCGCTTATGCGAGATTGTGGGTTGGGAGCCACGGTAGAGCATAAAAACCGATTGTCTACATTAGATTATATCATTTGACAAAGTATTGCAGCGGCATACGAAACGTCATGATCTTTTAGATTCCTAGTTTGACCATACATTGCGAAACAAACGAATGTCACTAGCGATATTATTTCCGAAACTATATCCGCAATGGATTATATATTTACTATTATTGATTGAACATACGGGCGCCTTGCCCTGAAATTGATACGTAGATATGAGCGTTCCCAGCTAGCCACCTGACGTCGGGCCGATGTCGGAAGTTGGTTGCCGGATGTCGGCATATCGCCGTTGGCTCGAGGTTAAAATGTCCGCCAGCCCAACATCGTCACGACGTCATTTTTGTGATATATTGGCATAACGTCATTTTCCGACAATGGCCCAACATCATGTCATGAGATGATGTTGGGCCATTGTCGGAAAATGACGTTATGCCAATATATCACAAAAATGACGTCGTGACGATGTTGGGCTGGCGGACATTTTAACCTCGAGCCAACGGCGATATGCCGACATCCGGCAACCAACTTCCGACATCGGCCCGACGTCAGGTGGCTAGCTGGGTTGTAGCAAGAAGGTGGCTCTGTTCTACCGTGGGTTGGAATCAGCCGTTGGGGACCGGTTGGTCGGGGTAGTGTCATGGCGACGTATCGTACGCTGGTTCGGCAGGCGGGCCGCACCAGTGTCCCTTTGATTGGTTGAGTGCCCGTGTGCACCGGCCAATCGACGCGATCCGTTGTTGACCTATCAGGAACGCACTCGCTTATGCGAGATTGTGGGTTGGGAGCCACGGTAGAGCATAAAAACCGATTGTCTACATTAGATTATATCATTTGACAAAGTATTGCAGCGGCATACGAAACGTCATGATCTTTTAGATTCCTAGTTTGACCATACATTGCGAGACAAACGAATATCACTAGCGATATTATTTCCGATACTATATCCGCAATGGATTATATATTTACTATTACTTAGTTTGTAGTTCATATTATAATTAATATTATTTGTTGTAAGGCTATATTCATGTCCATTATTAAGTAGGTCACTTGCTAAAAGTTAATTTAAAAATGTTTTTGTTGCTCAAAATTAAAATGTTTTATCATTATGGACTGGTATTCTTTACAATGTCGATGTTCTAACATGTACATGACTTAATTCGTCTCTGTGGGCTCGTTTTCAAATAGAATGCTGATTTATAAAATGTCATTGATTACTTATCCCTTGAACATTCCAGTTTGCAGGTGAGCATGGATTGGATATGATGTGACCAAAACAAATGGTTTTAATTAGTATTTTATCTATGTGACAGCTTGTACCGTGACATTTCAAGGTGATACGTGCAAGACATTGACTGTGGGAACAAGACTTATAAATCTGAATGATGAAACTTGTGTGTCATTGAATATAGTTTAGGTAACTAGACTGTGTATACTATATTTTACAATCTATTGAGTACAACTTTGTTTTTATTTTCATGTTTTGTATTATATTTCAGCTCATAGCCTCTTGTGTCTGCAGTAGACGCCTGGATTTGCGAGGCTACCTAGCAGATAGAAGATCACGACAGAAGGGATACGCCCAAGCTGGAGAAGGATGACAGGTGTGTAAATGGGCACCCGGAAGGATGGAAAGGAGTTACGTAGCACTGTGTGCACCTTGGAGGTTGCCTAGTTGGAATGCTCCCCAGGGAGTGGACAGTGTGCACTTTGTGTGCTGACCGGGGTAAAGTGATGTACCGCGAGCGTCGAAAGACGGAACGTGCGCTATATTTAAGTAGCCACCATTATTATTATTTGGGGGAAAGGACTGGCATAGTCACTAGAGAATGTATTCATTTCACTACAAAATGATAACATTCTATTTGATGAAATGAATCAAATGTCATATGTGTTGTGTACTCTTTTTGGATTAAAAATTCTTCATACAAATCTATCTATAAAAATACATGCACTTCGTTGACTATTTCATTCTCAGTCAAGTAAAGCATTACCTTTGTTTCTATACAGGCCTTTACGATTTAATCAAACCTTAGTACGGTATAATGACCACTGAAGAGTAACAAGAAAAGTTGACACTGTAATTAGGTGCCCTCTACAAATAGATTAATACCATTCTTTATTTATCAGTTTAGTGATCACTGTTGACAAGAGGCTGCTGTGAAAGGTTTGACTGGATGTATATGTGCGTGTGTGTGTGTGTGTGTGTGTGTGTGTGTGTGTGTGTGTGTGTGTGTGTGTGTGTGTGTGTGTGTGTGTGTGTGTGTGTGTGTGTGTGTGTGTGTGTGTGTGAATATATGCATGTACATGTATGTGTGTGTTTATGTATGTGTGTATATATATTTTTTTTTTTTTGTATATAAGGAGCAAATGTGAACAATAGCCAACCAGAGTTTGAAAGGAACTCCGGAGGGCCAATCAAAGGTTCACTGCAACTCAAGTACCAAAGACAGAATTATCTAATTAAACAAAAAATTTAAAAAAGGGAACACATTTTGGGGTGAACAGGACCCCTAAAAGAAAAAAATTATAATTATTATACATTAGAAAGGAGGTAAACATGCACACGGCTTTTGAAGGCTTGGAGACCAGTAATTGAGATATTTCCAACAACCGAGTCAGGGAGACTATTCCAGATCCGCACTGCCGAGTGAATGAAACTCCTGTCCAAGGATGAGGTTTTAGCATCTGGGAGTGCAAGAGCATGGTCCGGCATGGATGCACTAAGCCGGGTCATCCGCCGTCTTTCCCAGGAGGGAGGGAGCATGTCTCCTAGGTCTTTTGGGCAGTGTTGAGAGTGCATTTTGTACAGCACTGACACTGCAGCTACCTGGCGTCTATGTGCTAAGCTGGGGATTGAGAGTTGGGTGCGAGCAGTGGTGTCATCAACTCCTATGATCTTAAGTGCCTTCTTTTGGACGTTGTCAAGCAAGCTAAGAGTTGATGGGGAAGCATTTGTCCAGCAGAGGGATGCATATTCCATGACGCTACGGACCTGTGCTTTGTAGACTGTGGCTCTTCCTTTACAATCAAGTTTGTTTGCCACTTTTCTCAGGGCACCAAGCTTCTGTCCCGCTCTGGTGGTAATTGCTAAGATGTGTTTAGACCAAGTAAGTTTGGAATCGAAAGTGACACCTAGAATTTC
>JBAMJV010013094.1:0-23434 GCA_037951105.1 Echinarachnius parma
AATACTACACATTAATATTAAGATATAAATGAACAAAAAAGTAATAACACATGAATCATTACTAATATAAGCCAAAATAAAAGTTCGAAAGATAACATCAATAAATGTAATAGACAGATCAATTTTCAATTTTGAATTAATATATAACAGATTAACCATAATAGTGTCGATAAATAAACTGAGAAATTAATCGGCAAAGGATAAAGTATAATCATGCGAAAGATTACTACAATATTATAGCTCTGTTTTTTAAATACATTTACAATTCTATGAATATAACAATTGATGCACGAATCGTTTACAGGATAAACAAAATATAAGTTTATATTTCTTTGTTTGACAATCAAACTAAATCCGAGACAATTTCTTTACCAATGACAAATCAATCAATGGGAATAATAATGATAATGATAATAATAAGATTAATAGCAATAATGATACAAAATGGTAGTATTACTGATAACAGAAACACTAATAATAACAACAATAGTACACATACACAAATATTAATAATATAACCCAAAATTATCAAAATGCTAATTATGATAATAATAACAAAATATATATATATTTGTATAATTATTTATTTCAGCCGCACTGCGTCCAAGACAGCGAAGGATGTTGAAGCCAGCCCAGAGGAGGGGACTGAACTCCCGGGCAACACCAACAACACCAACACTTTTGGTGTACAGGCCGATATGGATGACACGCGCTTCTAAAGACCGGGAAAAGAATGATACCGCGGGAAAAAAGCATGTTCTCGCGGGACAATTTACAAATATTTTCCCGCCCACATCTAATTGCCATTATGGACATTTTTCCCATGGGGGAAAATATTAATCAACTTTTAGGGTTAGGTTCCCCCTTGATTTAGTCAAGCATTATTTTTTTAGAAGACAGCTATGATGTCCACGGTGTAAAAGTTGATTAACCTTTTAAAAAAAATTATTCAGTGATCCATAAAATGTAATTAATATGGTCCACATAATTATAATATTGCACTGGCTCGCATTTGAATGTGAAATGAAGCCGTCAAAGGGCCAGGCAAAATTTAAAAATCTCTTTTCATGATAATATACAATTTTGCGTATTTTTTCCAAAATAAAATTTAATTTGAATAATGAATAAATTAATTATTAAACGCAAAGATGAAACCAAATATAATTTTAAATACCGTATTTGAGAGGTTTGGTAGGTTAGTAAACTTGATTAAGTGCAATAACTTTGTTGAAACCGTCAGTCACGAAATCGCAACAAATAATTCGTCTTCCGTTGTGGTAATGTAGCCATGTATTCAACCTTTTACGTGTAGGAAATAATGTTTTGTTTTTATATTTGATTGTAATGAGTTCTTTATTTTTCCTTCATAATATATATTATGTGTTTGTGTGTGTGCGCGTGTATGTATGTTTGTATGTGTATGTTTGTGAGATCGAGAAAGTGCCTCATATAGCTGTATGTCCGTTCATGTTTAGGCGAATCAGCCAAATGAAATCTTCATTTTGAAATATTATTCAAACATAATGCCATTCGTCAGTTTTTAATTTAAATAACATGCTGTATTGTACTGTTCTATGTGGTATGGTTAATTTTATTTTTAACGTTTTATCTTTGACAGTTATGCACACTTTTTTGTCGCTGACAACCTCTGTGAAATATTCGAGTTGTTGACAAAACAAGATAACATTTGTATTTCAGACTAAATTTATTTTCACTTATATAATTGCAATATTGTTAATATTAAGCATGGCTGTATTCACTCATACAACATATTTCTTACAAAGATATGATGCTATATTTGATAACGCTGAATACATTAAACAAACTTAAGTCTTTTGATAAACACGTAAAGTGAATGTTAACTTAATGCAGCAAAATCTCAGTCTTTCAAATAAATACATTACGATCATTATATTCACCGAAGTTTATTTTGATAATTTAGTAAGGAATAAATTATAACCAACTGTGATTTATAAACCTACTTCCACTTAAAAAAGGAAGATTATAAACGCTTTTGAAATGTATTGAAGTATGTTATTTCAAGAAATTGTTTAGCGCTCGTATTCATAAATGCTTATTTCATATGCAATGTATAATATACAACTCGGATAGCATAGTATTTACTCGATTGCATTACAATGTATGATTACACGAGTTGGAGAATACACCAACTATATGCTAATGGTAAAATAATTGTGCCAATGATTTCGGTAGTGGGTGGTAAATATATATTTGAATACTTGAATGTTAACAATTATCAAAACAAATCGATTCATGGACACTTTTATGATAAACAACACCACTTTAAAAAAAGAATATATTTCAGGAAAATAGTAAATGAAATTAATCGACAATCATGACCGAAATTTGAGCTAAAAACAGATAACATCTGCATGAATTTGGTAGTTTGCAACAAGAGGCTTTGTCATAACTTTTGCGTTAACGAAATATTATATTGAGATGAGACTGTTATATTAGCTGAATAGTTAAAAGGAACAGAATATGTCTTCTATATGAATTTGTTGTTGTACATAAAGCACTTGATTGTAATATTTTAGACTGCGAATGCCAACTTTCATAAGAAAAGGCAATATTAAACTGTACCGCAATTATATTTTTCTTTATAAACTATGCCAATGTTATAATGAGATACCGTCAGCTTTATGGGGACACTGTGCAGTAAGCCTGTACGATACTGAACAAATAGATTGAATTAAAGCAAATTTGAAGTAATTGTTATTTGTCGAAGTTTCTAAATCATTTTTTAATGTTACATTCTCAAACTGATGCGATTTCATGAAAAAACGGCAAAGTAGGTAATTGAAACTTTTCAATGAAAATATTCTGCCATAATACCAAGAGGATATTCCTCTAACAAGGCATCGGGATCGATAGGTGCAGGAAATAGCTTATTTTATTTTAAAACAAACGCGCTGTATGTATCTGTGATGAAGAAGATGAGACCAAATGTCGGCAACATTGATGACATTTAAACTTGTAGGTTTGTTTGGGTAAGCGGGGCTTACATTTGATTTGATATTGTATATGATCATAGTATCTCTTGCAATAAAGATAACGCATTGTTCAAAAAATAATATTGTGTTTTTGTTTTTTGAAGTGGGTGTTACTGTTGATGATGATGATGATGATGTTGATGATGATGATGAATGCTGATTAAGATGATAATGACGGTTTGTTGTTGTTTTTAAATTTAATGGCAATCAGTCAAGAAAGACTATTGTTGCCAATTGCTTTACTACTTATTACAAAATTATAATGCAAACCTGGTGTGGGTTTTATTTTTATGTTTTAAAGATTTTATTCAAAGAAAAACCAATATTAGCCAAATTATATCTTTACAGAAAGTTGAAATCATACAGAATATGAAAATATTACTTTCCAAGTACTCGCACATCCACAAATTGGAAAAAAAAATGAAAATATTAAACCCTGCCTCAAAACCCCTAATCCAGCGACGAGCGGAGTCAGTAGTAGCCTTTAACAAGGCTTCGTGTCTCAAGCAAGCAATGGCTGCGCTGCATGCAAGATCAGGAACGACTGAACGCCTGATGGAGGCTATCTGGCAAAATGATGAATTCACGTGCGAAGGCTTCGTGTCTCAAGCAAGCAATGGCTGCGCTGCATGCAAGATCAGGAACGACTGAACGCCTGATGGAGGCTATCTGGCAAAATGATGAATTCACGTGCGATCCCCTCGCCTTTACGCTTCTACTGGCTCATGAATATGCATAAGCTTGATTTAATGAATCATGCATAGTTTTGTGATATATTTACTGCATTGAGCACACGTCTTTCTGTACAGTCAAACGTCTCTTTGCCTCTCCCATTTAAATATGAACTACGTGTACGTCGGCATACTCGCCCAGTACATAGCATTGTATACACAAACACATCCCTGTGTAGGCTGTGTGTGTATGTGTGTGTTTCTGTGTGTGACCGCGGGACGTGTGCGTGTATGTGTGTGTGTTGCTTTGCATCGGACCTTTGTATTGCTTCAGCGTGCAGCGTCGGTTCACTGTGGTATAGTTTGTGTCTTGCGTTGGGGAATGATGCATAATGCATGAGTACGTGATAACCCGGCTTCCTGATT
Organism: Echinarachnius parma; assembly: GCA_037951105.1. Lineage (NCBI taxonomy): Eukaryota > Metazoa > Echinodermata > Echinoidea > Clypeasteroida > Echinarachniidae > Echinarachnius > Echinarachnius parma. The sequence continues at coordinate 4,112 of JBAMJV010013094.1, forward strand.
GGGCGCAACTCATAGGTAGAGGAATTCAATACTTAACAAAAGAAGTTCATCGGAGAGCAATCCATTTGCGAAAAGACTGTCTCGCCAAGAGAGTGTGCATTGTAGTCGCGCAGTCCAGTCGTTCCTTGCATTCAACTCAGTTCAGACGAGACAGGCTTGTCAAAAGACTAAGTCAGTAGCTGTGTGTGTTGTACTGACGTCACCATAGGGGTTATCCAATAGGAAGCTTCGGTATCTACCACATAATATACCGGAATTATACCCCTTTATACCGAGGATTCCGTGGTTGTTTAAACTATTTTCTATACAACTATGGTGGTTTAAACTTTTTGAACTTATAAAATAACAATTTATATTCGTTGTAAAGTTATTCTTTTATTCATTAATGTGTCTGATAAAGTAAAAATAGGTAAATGAATCACCTAGTCTGCGAGCTGAATCATACTCGCTGGCGGCATGCATGATACGTGCAGAGCCTCGACCGTGCGCGTACGGTGGACAATGCATGCAATATACAATATAGCGGTTAGTGCAGTGTATATAGCTCGCTTCAATTCAGCTCGCGTTAGTGAGTAAGTGCACTATTATCAGCGCATTTTTTTTTGCTGTTTTTGCAGGTTATTGTTCTCGTATTTGTTTTAAAAGCCCTACAAACATGTAAGTAAAATAAGAGATAGTCTAGAATAGGTGTGATCGTAATAATCTTGCATTTTCGTTCCTTTTCGGAGCTTTTTAAAAGTCCAATTACTTACAAGGCAGTCATGGCAGTTGGCGCGGCAGATAGCTAGGTAGCTAGAGCACAGCCTGTCTCGCGGGGCGGGGCCGCTGAAACTCTCGTGCGTGTTCCGTATCATTCAACTGACGGGCAATTTTTTTTTCGAGGCGCGTTCAATTTGCGTCTCTCAATTTGTCAAACAAATCTCTAATTTTGGGAAAATAACCACTCATAAGGTAAAATATGTACTTTTACACTAACATTGGGCAATTTTCTAGATTTTTGATTCTTCATTTCCGATGTTGCAAAACGAGCGAGCGATGGTTGTTGTAAACAAAATACTGTACGCAAACTGATGTATACCGCGACATAGCAGAGAATTCACCCCCTCGTCATACGTCATCGACCTAAGCGGCGAGATCGGGGTGAATTTGGGCCTGGTTTGGAGGGTGAATTTTTCTCATTTTCAATTTTGATTTAAAAATATGAAACAAATTTCAAAAAATCTGAATTTCTCGAGGCTTGTAAAGTACAAGATTACCTTCACAATCATACCAAATTCGACTCAATTTATAATCAATGAGCAAAATCTTTAAGTGCACATAATGTGTTAGTTAATACACAGATTATTTACAAATTACGTATATATAATACATATACATAATACAACACAATGTTAAGTAGTGATTTCTTTTCTTCTGTTTTTTTAATTATAACTAAACCTTCAAAACTGTTACACTCTGGGAAATATGTTCAATTTATATAACGCTTAAAGGGATCTAGTAACTTTGTTGAGATGTGCAAAAACTGATGAATGGTTGATGCAATGTATACTGTTGTTATCTCATATGTCCTCAGGGTATTGTGTGAAAATTTCAGGTCAAATGGACAATGTATGGCCAAGTAATGAGCGAAAATGCAAAGTGATATTGGGTGATATTCACCAACTCACTGCATTCACTTTGTACAGGGATGAAAATCTCGCCCGGAGATTTTCTTATCTAAATACTTCAATCATACATATCTTTGTAATGAAAGGGAAATTTGAAAAACCGAAAGCTGTCCCATGATTTTATTGTTAATACGAATACAACAAGGTATAAAGGAACCGCTAGAATTACAATTTTATTTTGAGGATTTGGACAATGTTACTAAGTCCCTTTAAAAGAAGACTTAATTGGCGAAATGCACTACTTTGATAAACAAAATCATAATTTTAGAAAACCATTCCATACAATCATTTGAAACATTTAACTTTTCCCATATTTGATTTTTTTTAAACATAAATAATCAACGAGTAATGGAACGATCCTCAAAATCCAATACGTCACTGATGCCATATTATACGTTTCTCGTGAAAATCACCGTAGGCCAATCAACTAAGTAAAACCATACATGAAATATAAATATATTAATTCATTATTTTCTTCCTATTTGCTTGCTACAAAAATAGACAAGAACATTACAAATAATATCCGCAATATCAACAATAAAATTACCCGAAATGTGGTGGTATATATATACTTTGATACAATCTTTAGCAAATTACGACAAAATTGGTAACTCCGCACGTGCCCTCATAGACCCCCGTTTATGGAGCACACGCACTACATAAACAGACACAAAACGTGAGAGAAAGTAATTTACCTCGTTTACTTCGCAATTCTTAGTTACTCAATTGACCTAACAAACGAGATTTCTTTACTTAAAAAAAAGGGACCAGTTTGTACGGGCCAAGAAATCGAATTTTTCGTATACATCCTTGTCATGCTTGTCCAAGCTTTGGCGTATTCACGATCGATACGGCACAGCAGTTCACAAAGGGTAATTGTGCGCGAACAACAGAGTACAAAGGTCATGCCCGTACGTAAAGCGAGCACACAATCATAGTTTGGCTTTAATGACGTCACGACATCCGAGCAGATGAGTTCATTAGCATAATCATGATGATAATGTAAACACAAAAACAGGTACTTTTGAGAACAAGAATGCAGACTTCATTGGAGGTTATACATTTGAATGTTTTGTGGAGATCAACCTTTGAGGGTGTACAGAACAACATATATTTGTTTAATTTGTCATTAAAGTCTTCTTTTAATAATGGCAACGGTGATGATGATGATGATGATGATGCGAATGGTGATGATAATGAAGGATTATGATATGAAATATTAGACGATTATGATAATGATGATGCTGATGATATTGAGGACAATGTTTGTGATAACGATGACCATGATGGTGGTGATGATATTGATAGTGCTGATGATGATGATAGTGATAGTGATGATAATGATGATGATGAAAATGATGATGATGATGATGATTATGATGATGATATTGATAAGGCTGATGATGATGATATTGATAAGGCTGATGATGATGATAGTGTTAGTGATGAAGATGATGATGAAAATGATGATGATGATAACGATCATGATGCTTTCAATTTTCGACAACTTTTGTTGACGAAGTTCTTTCCATCTTGCTCAAAGTGAATATACCTACAGAAGGTCTACCAGCTCTGAAAGTAACCATGTCCTTCAGCGCTCTCCGGAAACGTGGGTACCAAGCGGCGTACACAATTGGATTCAGACACGAATTGCATGACGCCATCGCAATGACGAACTTCATGTACGGCCCACCAATTAGACTTGCGGGAATCACTCTAACGCTGTACAATAAAATGAAGATTTGAGACGGGCCAATGCACACGACGTAGATCAGGATGACGACCAGCATGAGTTTAAGCACGCGATTTCGAGCCTTGATGTGAAACGGGGCGGCAGCTTGGTCGCTAAATCGCTTCGATTGGCGGTGAAGCGAACAGGCGATGGCAATCCGGGTGCAGAGCATGACAGAGGCCGGGATGATGAGACGATAGGACACCATGAAGCAGCCAAAGGCAACCTGTCCCGTTTGAGATCCAAACTTCAGGGTGCAGCTATGCCGGTCGGGGTCTACCTGTACAACCGTGGTCACAAACCCAAGGTATACGATGAACGAACATAACCACATGGTAGAGATGACCATCGTCAGGATATTCCGTCGCGACATAAGTCGGTTGAAGCGCAGCGGATAGACAACTGCTATGAAGCGCTCCACGGATATCGACATGAGGATGTAGATAGACGCTGTATAGCAAACGAAGAGGCAGAACCCTGGTAGGGTCATCTTACAGTAGAACGCGCCAAGAGGAGTTGAAGGAACGGTTTTAGCTTGAGGTAAGGGAAACACAAAGATGGACGTCAATAAGTCTGCCTGTGCCAGAGCGAGGATCAGAGTATCAGTGGATCGATTTCTCGCTTTTCGCTTGGTCAGAACCATGATGACCAAGAAGTTGCCGATGATTCCAAGGACAGACGAAATGATTTCCAGGATCTCCCACCAAGTAAACGCCAAGTCCTGCCAGGACCAGTCGACAGAAACGGTTTCTTCAGACCCGTTCGACATTTTGTCCGCTGACATTTTTTCTATTCCGTGACTAAATGGTTTTAAGTTATCAGCAAATTTAGGCTGCTCTGGAGAGACTTTTGATGCGCCTTGGAACAGTTAGAAACGATATGATCCTGTGATGGTCAAGCACTTCCAATTAAATATTTTCTCTTGTATCTGCTTTGAATATTCAGTAATTCGCATGAGATTATTGTTTGGTCACTGTCAAATATTCAGTTATTCGCAAGGGCTTGGATTGTTAGGTCATTTTCAATATTCAGTTGTTCGCAAGGGCTTGGATTGTTAGGTCATTTTCAATATTCAGTTGTTCGCAAGAGATAGCTGTTTTGTCGATTTAAATATTCAGTTATTCGCAAAGAGATTTTTATTTGGTGGCTTTCAATAGTCAGTTGTTCGCATAAGATTGTTGTGTGGTCGCTTCCAATATTCAGCACCTCGCAGGAGATTGTTGTTTGGTCGCTTTCAATATTTAGTTGTTCGCAAGAAATTGTTGTTTGGTCACTTTCAATATTCAGTTGTTCGCAAGAGATAGTTGTTGGGTCGCTTTTAATATTCAGTTGTTTGCAAAAGTTGTTGTTTGGTCGCTTTTATATTCAGTTACTCGCAGGGGATTGTTGTGTGGTCGCTTTCAATATTCAGTTGTTCGCAAAGAGATTGTTGTTTTGTCGCTTTCAATATTTAGTTACTCGCAAAGAGATTGCTGTTTGGTCGCTTTCAATATTCAGTTGTTCGCAAGAGATTGTTGTGTGGTCGTTTTCAATATTCAGTTATTCACAAGAAATTGTTGTTTGGTCGCTTTCAATATTCAGTTGTTCGCAAGAGATTGTTGTTTGGTAGCTTCTTCATTCAGTAACTCGCAGGAGATTGTTGTGTGGTCGCTTTGAATATTCAGCCGTTCGCAAGAGATTGTTCAATATTCAGTTGTTCGCAAAATATTGTTGTTTTCTCGATTTCAATATTCAGTTATTTGCAAAGAGATTTGTATTTGGTCGCTTTCAATAGTCAGTTGTTCGCAAGAGATTGGTTGTGTGGTCGCTTTCAATATTCAGCACCTCGCAGGAGATTTTTGTTTGGTCGCTTTCAATATTCAGTTGTTCTCAAGAGATTGTTGTTTGGTTGCTTTTTATATTCAGTAATTTGCATGAGATTGTTGTTTGGTCGCTTTCAATATTCAGTAACTCGCATATAGAGATTGTTGTTTTGTCGCTTTCAACATTCAGTTATTCGCAAAAGATTGTTTTTGGCCGCTTTCAATATTCAGTTGTTCGCAAGAGATTGTTGTTTGGTTGCTTGCAATATTCACTAACTCGCAATGAGATTGTTGTTTGGTCGCCTTGAATAGTAAGTAATTCGCAAGAGATTGGTGTTTCACAGAGGTGATAACGTTATGATGGTGTCTCAACGCTTCATCATGACTTACCATGTCACATGCTACACCAAAATATGATGATATACAGGATTTTACTTTCGTGTAGCGCAGATTTGTAAGAAAAACGTTGATCTTTGAGGACAGGACGAATACATCATTTCGATATGCAAGCAAAAGCTTTAATACCGCGTAAAAAGATGTTACCAAATTATATTACATTGCTTTTAATTTGATGTTATTTTATAAACGATTATTGACATAAATGTCAAGGATTTAAAAAAAAAATAATCGAAAATACGTCATTCGTTAATTGACCTGAAATTGCAACCTTCACCGTACAATATGAAATATTATTCTCATTACTTTGAACAATCTATATCGTATGATACGTCCAGAAAAAAATTACCACCATCATATCACCAACAATCTGATGAAACGGAAATTATTTTTATCGTTTATATATATATCTTACGTGGCGTAAAGAAAAAATAAATATAATCACAAACAAATTGGAAAATAGATAGTCCTCACGATTTCTTTAATGGGAAATAACGAGAAAGATAGATAGACCCTGAAAAAACGAATGTACCAATGCGATTCTTGACGAATCGGTGAATACGTAATATTACTTCCTTGGTCACGAAAGCGTTTCCTATAAAATAATACAAATAGTGTCAAAATTAGGGCAATTGAAATTTCTTTGTTAATCAAAATACACACAAATGAGCGAATGCAATTAGTTTTCTGGTTCAGATTCCTTCGAAGCACGCATCGCATGCTCATCTGAGTAAATCATTATAAATTCTTATTTTATCTCTAAAGTTGGCGTCCGTTCCAATTACAATTGCTTTGATAATAAATAATGTTTTTTTAATATGGAAATACTTATTTTCAGTAGTATACCCTAAATCATGCACACAAATTGTCCTCATATAGGTAGTGGAAACTCAATGACCTTGTCATGATCTTTACATGTCCTCAAATAGTCCTTGATAAAGATTCGCCATTTTACACTAGACTTGTTTGAGCGGACTTGTATAACACTGAGCCAGTGTGTAACTCGCACCGTGCACAATACGTTCGCAAGATGACTCCGCGTATCTGGTTTACGAATACGACCCACCAGGCAAAGAACAACAAATAACTATATGTGACCCGTCCTACGTAGAAGAACCAGAAGTCGACAAAGTTGATTTTCTGGATTTGTATTTAGTTCGATTCAGCAATATCTAAGCTTTAATATGATATAAAGTTTGTCTCATAATGATTCTGCAACGCGGAGTTATTGACGCTTTTCTAAGGCAAATATTGAACGGTCTGGAAATAAGATGCCGAGAAAATAGCTCAAGAAACTTTCCATCCATTTCGAAAGTGAAATTAGCGTTTTAAGCAGGCCATAAATGAACCGATTGCATGAATAGAATGTCGTAGCAACCTTTATTCAATTTTCTTGAAAACTTGCATATCAGTAAATATGTATGATATACACCTTCCCTCCAGAAACTGTTGAATATTATCCATGCATTGTAGAGATATAAACAGATTTAATTACAATTTAAGTGGGTTTGGAACGATAAACTGTACACATCGAGCACATGATACAATAGCGAGCACTTTCAGGTAAGAAAAGGGATACCGCTCTGGCTCTGTTTATTGTTCGATTAATCGGTATTGACTGGCAGTTTGATTTTAGGAATGCAAACTTGCGTCTGGTGCGTAATGTAAAAACTATTACAAAGAACAGTATTTTATACGTGAAAAGTAAAACGGGGTATCGAAGCTAGACATGTTGGAGGGGGAGGCCCCAGGTACCAAAGGGGGAGGGGGGGGGGGGATCCGTTGGTAGAGGGTTTGTTTTCGTTCTTTTGGCGGGGATGCCCGGGGATGTCCCTTAGAAAATTTTGAAACAGGTGTCTAAGTAACGGAGGCGAGCCTCGGTCAACTTCAAAATGAGGGTATATAAAAGAGTGGGATTGTGCTTTAGCCAACTTAAAACAAGCTCTAAATAGCGTTTTTTTTTTGTTTTTTTTTGGTGGTGTGGGGGGGGGGGGGGGGGGGGTATGCCTTATTATAAAATTATTATGAACTTCTTAATATTTAGTACGACAAATTAATTCTACATACGATTAATGAATGTTATGTTACAGGGCCCAATTCTTTAATCTATATAATACTCACACTCAACCAGTGGTGTACATAGTTTATGAGGTTGGAGGGGGGGGGGGGGGGGGGGTTGGTGTGCAGTTAATTGGATAGGACTTGGGTCGTATTGTCATAAACATACTTTGTCAAACTCAATAGGGCCACTATACAATGGAGGCCATTTGGATTACTAATCTCCGTGCAAGCGACCGCGCAGTCAATAGGGATTAAAGAATATCGATGTGCGCTGGCCGTTCTTGACGGCTACCGAGATTCCAACTTAGCACAAAGGGGTTGTTAAGAGGCGGAGCTTAATATCGATCGCTTTTAGTGGCAAATAATTTTGGAACGCAAACTTTTCAAACCTGCAAAAAACATGCTTCAAAACTCTGCTTAATTTTTACCTTTCCACTGGATATTTTTACTGGATATTTTGCGTACCGGTAGAACAGATATCAGGGAAATGCATGAGGCAATAATATTTTTTTTCACTTTTTCATGCAATTTCAAATCAATCGTGATTTCTGAGGTTCGACATCTTGCGACTTCTGGCTCCTTTGCGGATGGCGAGGCACATATGTTTTGGTACCGTTGTGTGATATTAGATAGATGCTCAACACTTTGCAAAGAGTTGTGTAATTCATAAACGATACAATGAATTACCCTCACTTACGGAACCATCATTATCTGAAAATCATTCTTTCTTCTCCATCTTTCTTCCCCACCTCCAGTTAAAACTCCTATGGAGTGTTTTGGAGGATTAAACTACCAAGTACCAAGTATCAAAGACTTGCTCTCTCGATCCTGTTCCTACTTGGATTTTGAAGAAGCACATCCATCTGCTAATTACAAGTATTTGTCAAATCATTAATACATCACTGAGAACAAGTACTTTTCCTGTGCAGTTTAGAAATGCCTTGGTTACACCAATTCTTAAAAAAACAAATCTTGACTGTGATGAGTTGAAGAACTATCGACCAGTTTCGAATCTTCAGTTTGTCTCCAAAGTGTTGGAAAAGGTGGTTGCTTCCCGCTTAACAGATCATCTCACAGACAATCAGCTTTATGAACCACTTCAATGTGTGTTCATAACGATATCATGCAGGCTTTAGATTGTAAGAAAGCAGTCTTTCTTGTATTACTGGATCTGTCTTCTGCCTTTGATACAATTTACCATAGCATACTTCTTCAGCGTCTTGAATCTCTTGGAGTTACCGGTTCTGCTTTAGCCTGGTAAACCTCTTACCTATGTGGAAGAAGCCAGGCAGTCAACATTAGCGGTACTGTGTCATCCCAGGCTCCAGTCCCATATGGAGTTCCACAAGGGTCAGTGCTGGGTCCTCTCCTCTTCAGATCTACTCTGGTCCCATCGCAGGTATAGCCCGCATACATGGCATCCAGGTTCATATGTATGCTGATGACACCCAACTCTATATTCCATTTGACCCCAATCATGAGGATGGAGAACACCAGGCAAGATGGAAACTTCAAACATGCATATCAGATATTAAAACATGGAGAGAATGAATTATGCGCCTCGGAATAGTTTAACTAGATAGACGGCGCTTTACAAATGCTGGACAAGTAAGTAAGTATGGTTCTCACGTGTACGTTTGAAGACAATAGAATCCCGGACGATTCGTTCGCCCTGGACAAAGGTAGTCTTTGTATATGCAGACCCATGAACGCATCCTTTAGAATGGTGACGCGTTGTCCAATTATAGAATTTATTTCTGGAAACATATTTTTCTGAACTTTTTGGTGGAATGGAGTTCTAAAGATGTTACCTTTCATTTATAAGTATGTGTGGGTGGTGGTACCCTGGTATAACGTACTATTGATGGAAACATGCACGGCACATGTTTAACAAAAATTGCCGGTCGTGAAAAAGGGTGGAGAATAGAAAGACTAACTAGGCACTGTTAAATATTTGTGTACATGTTTGCGTTTTATCATTATAATAAGTGAGTTGAGATGGTGTGCAAGATAATGGTGCGAATTTGAAATGTACCTGATGACCAAGGGTAATAATGCACCTCTGAATAGAGCACATAGATACGTGGCGTTTTATAAATGCTATATATTATTACTATGATTAGAACAAATATAAGATATTTTTATCATAAACTTGTACATTGACGAGATACAACTAAAACACGGTATGTACGTTTTTCTGAAGTAAAATTTCACGAAATAAAAGCTCAGCCGGATTTTAGACCCGCGTCTTCCGCGTCATGTGACAGACAGCCAACCACTTGGCCCCATGACAAATTAAAGGGATAGTTGAGTTTTGGTAGAGAGGGCGCTAGACTACTTATTTTTGTGTGAGGTAATGAAAAACTGAGTGTAAAATTTGAAAGAGCATACTATTTAAATAATAAAATCATCTTTGTTTGATCAATATCGGTTCAGAGACGGCTGAAATATCCACAAATAATATGTGTTCCTTTCTAGTTATAACTATTAGTTTGTAATGTAATGATGCAGGTTTTGGTTACTAAAATTCAGTTTCACCAAAACTGTACTCTCCTTACCAGAACTCAACTATCCCTTTAATAGTGTAATCATTCAAATTTTGACAGCTAAACGTTCAACGTAAATGTGTATATAATTAGATAATATACTTACAAGCTAACATTACAATTAATAGCATCTTTATATAATACATGCAGGGAAATGGGAGTCTGTTTCTTTGATGCATGGCATGGAAATATCGATAAGCGGTGAGATACTTTATGCAATACACGTAGCATTTCAAAGTAACGTATACTGATTATGCACAAACATCAATTAACCAAAGAAAGACAACAAAATGATAGCGATCTGTTCGACCCAATCACCTTATAGTGATGATTGTATTTGAAATAGTGACCCCAGCATAATTATATTATGAACTTTCCGCTCAAAAACTGAAGGGATAAGACGAAGGGTTGAATAAACTTTCTTAGCATGACGTGTACAAATCATCTAATCTAGCAGCGGAGCAGGAGTACGCCCCCTCCCCTCATTTTTCCAGTGTTTTGTTTTTGTGTGTGTTAGCAAAGGCATACATGCACATTTTGTCAGCTGGGGTCTGGGGTGGGGTGGGGTGGGGGTGGGGGGGGGGGGGGGGGGGGGTTGCAGTTGAGGAGAGTTGAGGTCTTCCCGTGCCCCTATAACAAATAATTACATTACGTTGCCAAAATACGACGTATTTACACAATGAGCATTCATGGTTTGCGGATGGAGCACAGACTATTCGTACCACACATGATCTGATATCCCTTATGCTAGGTTTACACCATGTCCCCGGCGGCCACGGCAGCCCCGTTTGCCCAAAACGTAGCGCGCCGTGAGACTTTTGACAAATTTGTCCTCTGTATTCAAGTTTTGTTAGGTCTTGCCAAGTTTTCTCACGGTCTATCACGGTCTACCACGGTATCCGTGACGGGCCGTGGGGGGAAGAGCCCCAACCCCCCACTTATGGTGCGTTTACACCATGTTCCTGGCGGCCACGGCAGCCCCGTTTCAGGCCACCGTGGACAAAACGGGATGGACATGATACAATTGCCGCGATTGCCGTGGATGCCGGGCCAGATTTTTAAACTGTCCAAAAATTTGCCACGGCAGTCACGGTGCGGATGAGAAGCCTAGCAGACCAAAGTAAAACGGGGTGAACGCAACATAAACGTGAAAGTACGTAATAGGCCGTAACAAAACTTGGAGGCTGTCCGTAGTAGGACGGGAAAGGACCGTGAGATGTCGGGGAATGTCTTCCCGTCCTACTACGGACAGCCTCCAAGTTTTGTAACGGCCTGTCACGTTTTGTTGCGTTCAACCCGTTTTACTACGGCCTGCTAGGTTGCCGTGGAAAATTTGTTGACAGTTTAAAAATCTGGCCAGGCATACACGGCAGTCCCGTTTGCCCATTCCGTCCCCCCGCGTTGTCTCACGTCCATCCCGTTTTGTCCACGGTGGCCTGAAACGGGGCTGCCGTGGCCGCCGGGGACATGGTGTAAACCTAGCATTATGTATACGCCCTACCCCTTCAACCCTGTTTGGACAAAACGTGAAATTCAATTGAATATAGTGCTCACTCACAAATTGCTGTTCTTAACCCGTTCACTACGAGATTCATAAATCTCCATAGCCTTTGTATGATGAGGCCATATCATAGTATACCAATACCTTTCCAACCATGCCACCGCGAACTTTCAATGGGTAAAAGGTCTTTTTACAAAATGAGCGAAGAAAATTGGTCTTCGCAGGAAATCTAATCGTTGGTTTCGTCTATGTTTTTAACTTTTACAAACGACTTGATGGCCAATAGTTGTCGAAGTATAGTGACATTAATTTTGTAACCATCGCTCACCTCTTGTTTATAGTCAACTTTGATCTTACCAGTTCGCTTTGTCCTCAACGGGAGGCTTGTCATCATAACACCGAACTTAACGATACAATGTAAAACATGATTATAATCGAAACTCCCTAGAAGTTTAACAAGAACATCGTACGAAAGTGGTTATAAAGGAAAATTGTCTGTCTTTCCTCGAATATAACATGGGACGTTATATTTTGGACTGAGCCTGAAGTAACTTGCCCGAATCTCATAGTTCCTGTGTTTTACCAGACAAAAAGAGGCGTCATCACATTCCTTCCAGAATATGTTTTGACTCCTGCCAGGATATGGAAATTTCAAATGTAAAGGGGCTGCTGCAACCCATATCCATAGGCTTACACATAGGCTTACCCATAGGCTTACACATGGGCTTACCCATATCCATAGGCTTGCGGGAGCAGTTGCCTCAATCGGCAATTAATGGGACACCTCACCGGTTCCCCTCGACTCTACGTCCTGACTGATGGACCCTGTCGAGTACCCAAGTAGAAGTAGAAGTAGAAGTACACAGGGGGTGTTAGGGGGTTCAAACACCCCCCTTTGACAGAAAAATTACTGTTTTGAGGCCAAAATGGGGTGTTCACACACCCCTCTTCATTTTTTTTTCGGTCTCGGGTACACTTTTTTTTTACCAGTCTCGGGTCCACTTTTAACGGGTCTCGAGTCCACTTTTTATTGATCTCGACCATCAATACCAATAGTCTCGAACCCCCCCCCCCCCCCCCCCCTCCCACCGAGGACACAACTTAACCAGCGGTCTTGGCCTCGGCCTTGACATTTGTGGGCGACGGACAACCCCACCTCCCCCTCCCCCGCTTACACGACTCTCAACCAGTGGTCTCGGCCTCGGCCTCGAACATTTTTGGCGACGAAATAACACCCCCTTGAACAAATCCTGGGTTCACTAATGCCTCTATCCCTATAATATGAGCAAGCCTCCTCTCCCCATTCGTAGACAAAGTGTGTCACATCTCGAACTACTTTGATCTAGACACTTCTACAGTATTCGAAAATTGAAATAAAAAATATGACAGCTGGACAAGTTTTCTTTATCGCTTAAGTATTTGCTTTTCGGTATAAATAGAAGTAACGAAGTCATCGTCACTCTGTAGTATCTCTGTAGTATCGGAATTACGTCATCTCATCAATCATAAATTTTTGACAACCTTTAGAGGGCTTATTAGGGAATTGCGTGCTAGAAATCAGAAAACACTGGATTGGGCGGTGTTTTTGTTGTTGTATGATTTAGTATTTCATGCATTCGGCGTAAACCGACTGCATACCCCTATAAGTTTTCAATAATGACAATTTATATGTCATTGAATTATGTACTGCCAGAGCCTAATTCAATGCATCGAGTCTTCATTCATATTATAAACAGCGATCCTTACATTTGATTGAGTATTCTACACTCAGCATTTGTATGTACCATTAAAGGGATAAATTAAGTTTTGGTATAGAGGGCGCTACACAAATATTTTTTGTGAGATAATGAAAAACTGAGTGCCAAATTCGAAAGAGCATACAATTTTAATGACAGAATAACTTTATTTGATCAAAATCGGTTCAGAAATGGCTGAAATATCTAGAAACTTAACCATTTGTAATAAATGTGGGGCTCCAAAATTATTAGACAATTTTGAATCAGCCGTTAGATTTTTTTTTAAATGCTTCCTCTTTCTAAAATTTACGAAATAGGTTTTTAGATAGTTGTTGATTATCTCTCTATCTAATCACTATTTCAACAAAACATCACATGTACAATATTTTATTTAAAAGGGTTGAAACCGATGAGTGTTTAGAGAGCGCCCTCTTGAGTTTGAATGGTTCTTTTTGAATGATAACAGGTTTTTACTTAGTCATTTGTAATGTTGTATTCCCTTCGAGCATGGTGGAGGTATAATTATTAGTTTGTAATGTAATGGTGGAGGTTTTGCTTACTAAAATTCAGTTTGACCAAAACTGTACTCTCTCTACCAGTACTCAACTATCCCTTTAAAGGGATGGTAAAGAGAGTACAGTTTTGGTCAAACTGAATTTTAGTAACCAAAACCAGCACCATTAAATTACAAACTAATAGTTATAAATTCCACCATGCTCGAAAGGAATACAAAATTACAAATGACTAAGTAAAAAGTCTGTTATCATTCAAAAAGAGCCGTTCAAGAGGGCGTTTTCTAAAAACGCATTGGTTTCAATCATTCTAAATAAAATATTGTGCATGTGATGGTTCGTAAAAATAGTGATTAGCTAGAGTGATAATCAACAACTATTAAAACACTTCTTTCGAATTTTTTTGAAAAGCGGAAGCATTTTAAAAAATGTTTAACGGTTGGTTCAAAATGTTCTAATAGTTGTGGGGCCCCATAATTATTACAAATGGTTACGTTTATGGATTTATCAGACGTTTCTGAACCGATTTTGATCAAATAAAATTTATTCTGTAATTGAAATATTATGCTCTTTCAAATTTTACACTCAGTTTTTCATTATCTCACAACAAATTATTATGTGTAGCGCCCTCTATACCAAAACTCAACTATCCCTTTAACTAGTTACTGTGAACGTTTGAGAATATTTGAAAGAGCCAGCAAAACCACGGATAGCCCATTAAATGGAAAGAACAGTTCTCGTCAAATTGAAATTTAGTCGTTAAAGGACAATGAATTCCGGACAAATTGTTGACTGCACTATAAGACACTAAATAGGAAGAATAGTCCATGAAAATTTGAGCACAATCGGTTAAGAAATAAGAAAACTATGGCCCTTTTAAAATGTCCATTTATTTATTTATATGAGTGACTCAAATTGGCATCGCACTCTGGCAAAGTTGTGGACTGCCCATATGTTTTGTACACAAAATTTCAATTTTGTTAAATTTTCCCAAAATAATATGTTTACCCTTCGTTTGAGTTCAACATATGTTTTGTAAAATATATTTATACACAACATATCGTGAGTTTGGGGAATGGAAAAGTGTGAACACTGTAATAATGGGAAAATTTGTGTACAAAACATATGGGAAGTAGTCCACAAACATCAAAGTGCGTTGCCAATTTGAGTTCCTTAAATGGGCATCTTCAAAGAGCCATAGTTTTCTTGTTTATGGCCAAATTATGCTCTAACTTTCAGAGATTATTCCTCCTAATCTCTTCAAGTCTATGAAAGCAACATTTTGCTTGGGTTTCATTGCCCTTTAAAGCTTGTACGTTGTAGTTAAAACACATCGTTATAATTCAACGTTAATACTCAAACGGCAAGTGGTGTTATTTTGTTTTCAATTAGCAGCCGTTAACACAAGTAGGTGCAGTTTAGATACATGGAACACCCATTCATGATTATTAATTACATTTTAAAAGTGATATTTTTTAAAGGGGGGGGGGGGGGGGGTAATACTCCTGAGATGGAGAAAAGGACTATCAAAATCATTTTAAAAGACAATTTGGTAAAGTTACATAAAAATGTAATCTGTATTAATGTTTGCAATATCCATACGCATAATCAATCCGCGTCCAGTATGTGCATTCAACTCATTTTGTTAGCTGTTTCTGGGCGGATTTGTGTATCACTGTTTCATTTTCTTATTGGGCATTATTCTGCAATAACTCGATAATACCTTTAATATCTCATTTTCGTGTTTTCATGTTTAAGCCGGTCGTTGCCATGTAGGTACCATCAGTCAATTAACACGATGTTCTTTCGGTATAGCATCACACATTGGCGAATCTATTTTCCGGGGGAGGGGGCTCAGGTTTATATTCAAGTATTTTTGCCCCGACTCCTGTACACCGTGAACTCAGAAAAGGTTACATCTAAGCAAGATAACTTAATCATAATTTTCTGTCTGTGATATAAAAGGGTACACTTTAAAGATGGTCGTGTGTGGGGAAGCCGAGGCCACGCCGCGGATCGCCATTTTGAACTGGGCGTAGTTTATGCGCACGGCAAGATGACACTGTGCAAGTGTGCATTACGCACCGTGCGCAAGGCCGAATTCGCAAGATGGCAGCGCGCATATAATTTATGAATCCGAACTATCTTTAATATTAATGTTCGTCAGGTCAAAATATAATCTTGATTGATCGTCTGTTTGAAATTAGTGCCGACTTTGTGTTTTGTTTTACTCTTGATAAGATAATTAGGCGGGGAATCTAAACATCTGTCGATTTTGTATAATTGTGTTATGTTATCGATGAAAATTTTTAGTAAAAATAATAATAATTTTTTCGTCTCAAGACATGATCTTTATCGGACGTCCCTTTGAATTGATATACACGTACTTGGCCAAGTTCGTCTCTAGATAAGACCATTTGGCGGGAAAATAAACACCTGTTTCTCTCTCGAAAATGGCATAAATACCGGTGGTGGCTACGGACTCATCACCACATCATCGACTGTCGAGCTTCTTGTCTTCAACACTGAACCAAGGAACCAGAATCAGGTGAGTGCTCTCGTTACTCCTCTATACATCGCATCCAGCCTTTGGACAGCGCCTCGTGTCTGGGTGGTAGGAACGACTGGCAAAGGAAGGCTATCCTAAATTATGCCTTCGCTCGTCCGATTTCGCAAGTCGTTATTGCACTGCCAGGTCAGACACGATAAGGCATTGTGAAAAGACAAAATCGCATAAGCCCGGTGCAGACAGAGCCGACTTGAACCGATCCGACTTGGCTTTCAGTCTAATCGGCTCTGTGTGCATTGCCTCGCGACCCTGATTTTGCTAGTTGGAACCCAGTCGCGGTCCCGATACAATATGTTGAATCGGTCGTGACTGAATTTATACGCATATAATGTATCTATGCTACTGAAAAGTCAAATACTAATACTATCTTGGTATAGAACGAATCGTGAAATTCGATACATGCAGAAATATCATAAGTATTATATCAATCATTTCAAAAAGTTGAAGTCCTTCCCATGCCCATATGGCACATAAGGCGGCGTCAATCTCCGATTCATTAGCCACACATGACACGTCTACTATACGTAGTGAACGTTACAGAGGAGGGCTAGTCCTCTGGTAACTCCGTGTGTATTACTTTCCATTCTCCGTGTGTATTACTTTCCATTCTCCATTCTATAAATGCCGAGTTACCATTGTTAAAGTCTTTGGTATGACTTCCCGTGGATGAGGTGGACACTCTCACCGCTAAACCACCATGCTCGGTTTTACATATTACATACATACCTAATAATTTCTCGTAAAATAATTGTATCAATTTTCCGCAGCATGCGTGCCTTCCTCGTCCTTCTGCTCGTGGCTGCTGCCACCGCCAAGCTGGCCCCGCTCCACAAGAACAGGGAGCCCATCCCAGGAAAGTACATCGTCAAGCTCAAGGTCAGTTCAACATAGTGGTTGAATAAATCAAATCAAATAATTCCTATATCAAACAAAAAACTTAGTAAAAAATGTAATTCTTGTTTATTTTCGAAAAAAAAGTTTATCCTTAATTAGTCGTATGATGTTTATTATTAACGTATTTTTCACATAATTTTAATTTATCGCGATATATACACTGAATTACTATTACATTACACAGTTACATATTAACCGCAAAGAGCATAATATACAGTACTTTATTTCGTGTTATGCTTGCCGTTTAAATACAAACACAATCAAATACCATGATTTGTTTCTCTGAAGCCTATGCACATTAATTGCAATTAATTTGTTAATAGAAATGAAAATTGATGACAGATTTTTATCTACGATCGTAAGGCTTTCCAATTCAATCTTAATTAACTTCATAATTAGGATTAACAATTATCAAAAAACCATTTCATTCTTCGCTTACCATGAGCCATACAACAAGGTAGAAGAGAAGTGTGAATGTTCCAAGAGAGTTTGGTAAAATTTGACAAAGCTAAATGATCACTTTAATAGTTTCAGCAACAACAGATGTACGAATGTCAACCTAATTTATGTCATTATTCGCTTGTATTTTACCAGGATAACGTCGACCTCGATGCAGTCGTCTCCACCGTCCGTGTGTCCGGTGGTCGTGTCGGCAACCTCTTCAGGCGCGCTCTCCACGGATTCGCCGCCGAGCTGTCCGACAAAGTCGTGGAATTCGTAAGTTCATAAGCATGATAAGGCACATTGTTAATTAATTGTATGTTTCTTTCGCTTAAATTATCAAAATTGCGTTATGCGGTGCAACTATGCGAGAGTAATGGCTTTCAACCTTCTTGAAAATGTAACTCTTAATGAACAGGAATGCGATTCACGTTTTAAATATTGCCCCATTGATTGACCAACACTGCTGCCCTTGTAAGTTTGATTAATAATGACTTAAAGGAACTACAGCGTCTAGATGGCCTGATTTTCATAATTAGGCTCTCTGTACGTAATTTTTCCTCAAGAAAAAGAATTTGGCAGTCATTTCCCATGAAATCAATCAATTTTGGGGTAATTAGTAAATATCTAATTGTCCTGGGAACGCCCCTTTTAAATCGCCAACATGTGACGTCATCTAAATAACGGACTAATGAACTAAATTATGTAGATGACGTAAGCCAATAAATTGTTAATCACATGTCAATCGCGCTGTCGATTCTGGACCCTAAATGTGGGCATGGTGGGTGGGGCGTAAACTGGCTGATAAGTGAGATTTGACATCAGAAAATTAGTCTAAAATCACTACTATGTTTATTTTCATGGAGTCTTTTTCGGCAGACCTATTTTACAAGTCATCAACTATGGAATAAGTGCCAAAGTACGTTGTATTCTTTAGTTCCTTTAAATCCGTTCCATCTTCGCTTCGTGATCTTACTACAGGTCCGTCAGCTTCCCGCCGTCGAGTACGTGGAGGAGGATGGTGTCTACCGCACCCAGGTCACATGGGGTCTGGACCGTATCGACCAGAGGTTCCTTCCCTCGACAACTACTACGGACCCAGGGGTGAGTCACCAGACAGCACTAGGAGCTTTTCGATATGCACGTCCACTAGTGAACTGAGAATAGGCCTGCGTGCATTACGTCACGATTAAGCCCCGTTCTTCGGTCATCCGTCTCAGTTGAGTACAAACGCCAAATCGGTCAAATCCACGTTCGTACTCGACTGAGTCTGATGACGGAACATTATCTCCAATTTGTATATTCACTTCAATTTGATTTGTAGCAATGTAATTATGGACAGTTTTAACTTTGCAACTAAAAATTGTTTTCATTTTCCTTGGGTTATTGTCAGGTTTATATGGCTTCTGACTGGACATGCAAATCTAACCAGGAGTCCCTTGTCGTAACATCAATCGTGGATTAGA
>JBAMJV010013095.1:0-24118 GCA_037951105.1 Echinarachnius parma
ACATAATAAAACTAAACCAAGTCATGTATCATTGGGGGGGGGGGGGAGGCTATGATGGGGAGGGGGCTGCCGTCCTCCACAATTTGTCTGCTTAAAACACAATACAATACCATAAGCATTAAATAACAATTAATACACAAACATCGAATGTGTCAGCCCCCCCCCCCCCCCCCCCCCCGCCCCGGAGTGAATCACAGCCGAATGTATATTTATATGCGGTCGATTTTGTACAGGAGTCAATGTAGACCCGATGAGTAAATTTACTCCCTGGTTTTGTACAGGATTCAATGAAGACCAATGTATAAATTTACTCCACTTTTTGTACAGGAGTCATGTAGACCGATGAGAAAATTTCTCCTGGCTTTGTTACAGGATTCAATGAAGACCAATGTATAAATTTACTCCACTTTTTGTACAGGGAGTCAATGAAGACCGATGAGTAAATTTACTCCATCAGGAGTGACCCAAAGACCACTGACTATTATGTAAGGGCCAAGCTTACTATGACGAGGAGGATGTACGCTATGCCGTCCTTTCTATCACAATCCGTATTGCGAAATGAACGCGTCGATCGTTTTACACGGTGCACGGATGCATGCCGTTAAGTGTATGCAAATATCTACGAAGTTGCCGCCAAATAATACACGCGAATTCCTATTGGTCGAAGTATACGCTTACGATGTGACGTAATCAAATGTAACAATAGAAATGGGCGGTGAACGTGCTCGTGCTTTGTGTGCGTGTGGGGAGAGGGGGGGGGGGGTGGATGCGTGCAACAGCCATGAACAGAATGTGTTTAAGCCTTTTTTTTCTTACAATGTTTATCACGGCCGTAAAGACTTACGTAATACTTATATAAGATAACCCCCACCATTTTGAAAAGCCTCGAATTTATAACGGGCCGGGGCGAATTTGAGCAAACAAGAATTAGAAAACAAAATGGACGGAAAAACCAAAGAAATATATGCGGTGTGGCCCCCAATAATATGCATCCCCCCCCTCCCCCAATTGGCGCCCGACCACAACATGCACTAGGGAATAATAATGAATCGAGTAAATGATGTTGGTATGATCTTAGTATTAATTTAGAAACTCATTACGCAATCACACAGCCTCCTGTGAATTGCGCTGGCGGAAAACAGAATGATAATACTATGATATTTAAATCTAATGCTATAAGTGGTAACTCACTTACAAACACCAGAGATATAGGTAAACAGAATGAAGAAAATGCAATTCTGAAAACAGTTTTACGCCTACGGCTTAATTTCGCGAATTTGATTGAACCCGTTTATTAATACGAATGGAAAGTTAACGAAGTTGACCAAGCAACCCAATGCATCATCATCGCATCATCATCATCTTCACGATATCATAATCACTATCATCTTATTATCATCTTTGTGTATACACATTATACAGACATGTGATTAAAGGGATTAATGCAGTTTTGCATGGTTTAGAGGGCGCTTAATTCAAGACATCATTAATTTGCGAGGTATATATGAATACGTTAAAGTAGGGAGAGTATTTTTAAAGTGCATGTGGTTTTAAAGATAAAACAAACTCAGAAAAACCTCGAGTGATGTATTGTATCCGATTGAAATAAGTGTATAGGCGTACCCGGGGAGGTTCAAACCCCCCTTTGACAAAAACAATTGCGGTTTGAACACCCCCCCCCCCCCCCACCCCCCCCCACCTTGTACAACTTGTAGCTGAAATATTATATTGGTTTTGATCATAATCATAACCGATGGTCTGGGCCTCGTAAACGAAATTTCTCTGTCGCGGCCTAAAACATTTTCAACGGACAATGAAACACATTTGCCAGTGACGTAATGCTCAGTAAGCAATTAAAGGGATTATAGTAAGCAATGGTCAAACTTAACTTTAGTAACCAAAACTTGCACCATTAGGGTACAAAGAAAATATTTATAACTTCACCATGCTCGAAAAGTAAACACAATTACAAACGACTAAATAAAACCCCCTTATCATTGAAAGAGTCGTTACAACTGAAGAGGGAGCTATTTAACAAAAATCATTGGTTTCACTTTAGCCTTTTTCATACAAATTTGTGCATTTAATGTTTGTTCAAATAATTATTCAATACAGATATCATAAACGACTTTTTAAAAACCTATTCAGAATTTTTTCAAAGTAGTCTTTGAGCATTTTTTTTTTCTTTTCTAAAGGTCTAAATATCGCAAGGTTCCAGTGAAAAACCTTGTGAATACAAAACAATTATGGATATTTCAGCCGTTTCTGATCAAATGAAGTAATTTTTTTCATTAAAAATGGTTTGTTCTTTCGAATTTGACAGTCAGTTTTTCATAATCTCACAAAAAAAATATTGGGGGCACTTCGGGAATTACCAATACGATATACTCAACGGTACCTTCAAAACCCAAATATCAATAGAGCATCAAAACAATGGTCAAACCTGTTGATGTGTTAACCAAAATAATGTGTAGGCGCAATTCGAATTATTGTTGTTAAAGCATACTCTTTTGTGTATATTGAGGACTGATATTTTGATCAAACAAAGTCAACGTTGTACTTATTCATAACAGTACAAATACATTACATATTATTAACTTTATTGTCCAAAATAATTGATAAGTAATGTAGAAATCACATACAAAGTGTAATTGCCTGGAAAATCCGAACCTTAGTATCGTTAAATGCAGAAATATCAGTTAAAACGTTAATGAAAACATCAGTTTGGCTCGTCTACGCGCTGGCCATACGTTCGAAACACAGGCATGACAGGTACGCCACATTTATATATAGGAATGTAGGATTTAGCAAGCATGCGCACGAGGGTTTTCAATTCACGGCGATTTAAATTTACAGTAGATGAGTTTGCTAATTTACCAAATATATTAATAGTAGCTGGTTTCCAGGACAATTTGTTATCATCTTGTATTAGTATTAACATATTATTTCACATGATTGGTAATACGAGCGTCCATTTCATTTGTTAGTGCATGGGAGGGGGAGGGGGGTGGGGGGCCTTTCCCAAAACTACAATACATCCCCGGCCCCAATCAACACATTCTCAAATGTAATTCTACACAAAGTCATGGCTAGTGTGCTGGCTTGGGCGGCTTAGCAGACCACACAATGGTTATACATTTCAATAGTTTATAGGTGGTCATGAACAAAATGGACTTGACTCTTTTGTTCCATAATCCATTCATAATCGTCAGATCGTGGGAAAATTGCCCCCACTGACAAAAGAGCTACGCAAAGGGAGTTTATGAAATCCCCATAGACTTTGTACGCAACCCACTCGGTTCCCGTAGTCAAGGGGCTATGTTAATGTTCGTATGTAATGTGTTTGGGCGGATTGGCATTCAATCAACTATTTACACCACCGCAAGCAAATCAATATGAAAGGCGTAATAATTTGTGTCCTTTATAATGTACTATAAAATGTTTGCAGACATTGTATTTTTTTTTTTTTTTTATAAATCATTTTATTATAAGATACACATAAGACGATGAGTTTCACGAGTATGGGGTCAGTAAAAGAGGTTATAGACGCAATTTGCTATGCGGCCGAGGATGCAATTTTCAAAATACGAATTGACATCTGTTTAGGGTTTCTCAGGGTTTTCAACTTTTATTGTTGGAACTCTTCTTGACTTAACATGACAATCAATGAATGTATTGACGTGAAGAAGGTATAATCGATATGGCATGCAGCGATACGGCGTAATATATTTTTGTCAGAAATGTATTCGCTATCTAAAAATGTCTCTAAATAAACCGTCGTGGAAAGTATTAGGTAAATGAATACATTCCATATGCTCATTGAAAAAGGGATGTAATAGTTATGCGTTACTTTAAAGAGATAATTAAAATCGGTTAACTAACATTTGGATGTTCCCAAACAATATCCAATTGGAATTAATATCGAGCCTCTATATAATAATGTAAGATGATGATGATAATGATGATGATAATGATGATGATGATGATGATGATGATGATGATGATGATGATGATGATGAAGATGAAGATGATGATGATAACGGCGATAGCATTGATGATAATACTACTACTACTAATGATAATGAGTCATGGTGACAAAGGTGACGATGAATACATAGGGTGATGATGACGATAACCAAGACGACGACGACGGTGATGATGCTGATGATGTCATCACAGACTGATCAGATGCTGATTATAATGCATGATGATGATGTTGACATGCATCGATGATGATGATGATGATGATAAGATGATGATGATGATGATGATGATGATGATGATGATGATGCGATGATGATAACAACAATAATAATAACAATGATTCTTGATGACAAAGGTGACGATGCATACATAACGTGGTGATGGCGTTAACCAAGTCGACGACGGCGGTGATGATGATGATGATGATGTTGATGATGATGATGATGATGATGAAGAAAATGATGATGATAGTAAATATGATGATACAGATAATGATGACATACTGATCAGAATATGATGAGGGTGATGACATTGCTGATTTGAACAAACATTCAATGCACAAATTTGTATGAAAAAGGCTAACAGTAAAACCAATGATTTTTGTTAAATAGCTCCCTCTTCAGTTGTAACGACTATTTGAATGATAAGGGGGTTTTATTTAGTCGTTTGTAATTGTGTATACTTTTCGAGCATGGTGAAGTTATAAATATTTTCTTTGTACCCTAATGGTGCAAGTTTTGGTTACTAAACTTAAGTTTGACCATTGCTTACTATAATCCATTTAATTGCTTACTGATCATTACGTCACTGGCAAATGTGTTTCATTGTCCGTTGAAAATGTTTTAGGCCGCGACAGAGAAATTTAATTTTACGAGGCCCAGACCATCGGTTATGATTATGATCAAAACCAATAAAATATTCCAGCTACAAGTTGTAAAGGTTGGTGGGGTGGGGGGGGGGGGGGGGGGGGGTTGTTCAAACCGCAATTGTTTTTGTCAAAGGGGGTTTGAACCACACTTATTTCAATCGGATACATACATCACTCGAGGTGTTTCTGAGTTTGTTTTATCTTTAAAACCACATGCACTTTAAAATACTCCCTTACTTAACGTATTCATATATACCTCGCAAATTAATGATGTCTTGAATTAAGCGCCCTCTAAACCATGCAAAACTGCATTATCCCTTTAATCACATGTTTGTATAATGTGTATACACAAAGATGATAATAAGATGATAGTGATTATGATAATCGTGAAGATGATGATGATGGCGATGATGATGCATGGGTTGCTTGGTCAACTTCGTTAACTTTCCATTCGTATTAATAAACGGTTCAATCAAATTCGCGAAATTAAGCCGTAGGCGTAAAACTGTTTTTCAGAATTGCATTTTCTTCATTCTGTTTACCTATATTCTGGTGTTTGTAAGTGAGTTACCACTTATAGCATTAGATTTAAATATCATAGTATTATCATTCTGTTTCGCCAGCGCAATTCACAGGAGGCTGTGTGATTGCGTAATGAGTTTCTAAATTAATACTAAGATCATACCAACATCATTTACTCGATTCATTATTATTCCCTAGTGGCATGTTGTGGTCGGGCCAATTGGGGGAGGGGGGGATGCATTATTATTGGGGGCCACACCGCATATATTTCTTTGGTTTTTCGTCCATTTTGTTTCTAATTCTTGTTTGCTCAAATTCGCCCCGGCCCGTTATAAATTCGAGGCTTTTCAAAATGGTGGGGGTTATCTTATATAAGTATTACGTAAGTCTTTACGGCCGTGATAAACATTGTAAGAAAAAAAAGGCTTAAACACATTCTGTTCATGGCATTGCACGCATCCCCCCCCCCCCCCCCCCCCCCTCTCCCCACACGCACACAATGCACGAGCACGTTCACCGCCCATTTCTATTGTTACATTTGATTACGTCACATCGTAAGCGTATACTTCGACCAATAGGAATTCGCGTGTATTATTTGGCGGCAACTTCGTAGATATTTGCATACACTTAACGGCATGCATCCGTGCACCGTGTAAAACGATGACGCGTTCATTTCGCAATACGGATTGTGATAGAAAGGACGGCATAGCGTACATCCTCATCGGTCATAGTAAGCTTGGCCCTTACATAATAGTCAGTGGTCTTTGGGTTCACTCCTGATGGAGTAAATTTACTCATCGGTCTTCATTGACTCCTGTACAAAAAGTGGAGTAAATTTATACATTGGTCTTCATTGAATCCTGTACAAAGCCAGGAGTAAATTTACTCATCGGTCTACATTGACTCCTGTACAAAAAGTGGAGTAAATTTATACATTGGTCTTCATTGAATCCTGTACAAAACCAGGAGTAAATTTACTCATCGGTCTACATTGACTCCTGTACAAAATCGCGCATATAAATATACATTCGGCTGTGATTCACTCCGGGGCGGGGGGGGGGGGGGGGGGGCTGACCACATTGCATGTTTGTGTATTAATTGTTATTTAATGCTTATGTATTGTATTGTTTTAAGCCAGACAAATTGTGGAGGACGGCAGCCCCCTCCCCATCCATAGCCTCCCCCCCCCCCCCCAATGATACATGATTGGTTAGTTTTATTATGTGAAAACAATAATGTAAATACATTAACGACATATTAATTGTTTTATACACATCTACAATTGAAAGGTAGAATCAAAGTACAAAATACAGGTTAAAATATCTCCATTTAGGCTTCAAAGAACCACGAATTGACAAACGAACTAATAATCGGATTTCTTTTGAAATAATTATCTGTTTAAAGGACAATGAAACTATGGCTTTCGGCTATTATTATCATTTAGAGGGTGAACAGACATTTAATTTGATACATAACTTGGCAATTTTGGCCTACTGGATTCCATGAAATCCTTATGTTAACATACCCACATTTTTACTAATTCTTACGGCGGCAAAAGATGATGGGAGCGGCCATGTTCTTGTAATTACCCGACATGCTTTGCAAACTCTGACGTATGTGCTTAGGGCTGAACAAAACGCTTTCCACTGATTTCAAAGCATCTACAAGTATTCAGACAATGGTTTGAATTGGTGCTATTGAAATGCATTAGTGCATATCATTGACCGTAGTCCGCACAAACCTAATAATGGCGGCCTCCATTGCAGTGTTCGCGTGAATAGTGGTATACCCGATAGAGTTTTCACATATTTCTTCCAAAGCAGAAATCTGAGTCGGAGTAATGTTACATATAATAAATAGGCATATTACGTTGTATAAAGTAGGATAAACTCTATTCTTGAGTTGCATTGCCCTCAGTTTCATAATTATAATTAGATGTAACAATTCTAGCTGCCCTTTTCTGTAAGCGATATAATAAATCCTTATTCTTCTGTGAGCAATTGCTCCAGACTGTGATCGAATAATCAATACAAGGTTGAATGGTCATGTTATACATCATTAATAAAGACTTTTTATCCAAAAATTGGGACATTTTACGCAATGAGTATAATTTACTGGAAATAGATCGAACAAGGTTATGAACATGAGCACTCCACGTAAGTTTATCATCAATTTATACACCTAAGTACCGAAAGCTACGAACCTGATAAATTTTCTTGCCGTCCATATAAACATTTAACTGATGTGTTGAACGTTTACTTAAAAGCATGACCTTTGGTTATCAATATTTTTATCTGCATAATAAACAACTACATCATCTGCGAACATATTACATGAACATAATTGCACCGATTGTGACAAGTCATTTATAAATAAAAAGAAACAATATGGGTCCGAGTATACACTCCCTTAAGGTACGCCATATAGAGTATACGTTCAGATTTAGATAGCATACCATGACTATAAACTATTTGACTCCTATCCTTTAAGTAACTAGTAACCCATTTCAATGCATTGCCTTTAATATCATAATATTCTAATTTATTTAACAACAATTCATGATTAATAGAATCAAAACATTTAGATATTATCAAGAAAGCAAGCCGCAACCATTTCATTTTCATTGAATGACTCGAGCCAATCATCGACGGCTGCGGCTCTATACATGTATTAATAATAATAATAATAATAATGGTGGCTACTTATTAGTTGAGTGATTGGGTAAAATGCAGACTGATCTATCGAAAGTAAATCATTACTACGAAGGTACCTTAACAACTGGCTCTGGATTATTCTTTCTAAAATGTTCACCACGTGACTAGTTACAGAAATCGGCCTATAATTTGATGGATTATTGTTTTCCCCTTTCCCTTTATATATGGGAGTTACCTTTGATATTTTCCAATCTACTGGGACAATACCAAGTGTAAGACTTTCTTCAAATAATACAATTAATGATTTAGTTATGACAGGCGCAGCTATACAGAGCAATTTAGAATCACAATTTAGTATATCCACATTACTTTCATTTCCTAACTTTACCAGTGCATCATTAACATCACTTTCCTTTACACTATCAAAGATACATTCAGGATTTGTCCATATTGTATCTTCAGTGTTATTCATTTTTACATTTCCAACTGATTCAATTTATTACCAGTAAGATCACACGGTAATGAATCATCTTTGCGCTTCCTGGATGTAATTCTATTGAGTTCACGCCATAGATTCTTACTATCATTTTTGCATGTATGAAGTATATTTTTATTACGAAGGTACCTTTACAACTGGCTCTGGATTATTCTTTCTAAAATTTTCGCCACGTGACTAGTTACAGAAATCGGCTAGTTACGAATCCCGTTGGAATCCCATTTTCTTTGCCTTCTTTTAATCACAATATATTTCTGGTCAGTTTCCCTATATGTTTGAATTAATTATTACAAAAAGCTGTATCGCTTCGGTGATCCCTCGCATATATCCCCAAGTTGATTTGTATCCTTCGGGTTTATGTCTGGTTTATAATAGCTTCTGACCATTCTGGCAAAGAGAATTAAGGGGTTTCTGGGACGAGCACCGTCTAGGGTTTTCTATAGCTCAGTCAGTAGAGCACCAGTCTAGCAATCTGGAGGTCTCGGGTTCGAATCCCGTTGGAATCCCATTTTCTTTGCCTTCTTTTAATCACAATATATTTCTGGTCAGTTTCCCTATATGTTTGAATTAATTATTACAAAAAGCTGTATCGCTTCGGTGATCCCTTGCATATATCCCCAAGTTGATTTGTATCCTTCGGGTTTATGTCTGGTTTATAATAGCTTCTGACCATTCTGGCAAAGAGAATTAAGGGGTTTCTGGGACGAGCACCGTCTAGGGTTTTCTATAGCTCAGTCAGTAGAGCACCAGTCTAGCAATCTGGAGGTCTCGGGTTCGAATCCCGTTGGAATCCCATTTTCTTTGCCTTCTTTTAATCACAATATATTTCTGGTCAGTTTCCCTATATGTTTGAATTGAAGTATATTTTAGCATACTGCTTTTTATTTGTTCGTCTTAATTTAGTTACATGATTTCTAATTTTTATATAATCATCTTTAAAAGAGTCATCATTATCATATTTAATTTTCAAAAAATCTCTTTTATAAATTAGCTTAACTATATTTTTTGTTATCCATGGACAATATCTTTGTTTTAAGCGCATCGTTTTTAAGGGTGCTTGTCTATTACACACTTCTAAAAACATACATTTCCACTTTAACCACTTTTGATCAATAGTATTTATATCATTTGCATAATCAACAAATTGAAGAGTTTCCTTTAAGTCTAATAAAAACTCATCTTCATTAAAAATGTTAAAATCACGAAATGTAACTTCTTTATGCAATTGCTTACTTTTCATAGAATACTCAATGCATGTATAAATAAGATAATGGTCACTAATATAAATGTTAGCAACATCTGACACTGAATGTATTTTGGGTGAACTAGTTAATATATGATCTTAACATGTTGATGTCCTATTCGTTACTCTTGTATGGGCTTTAATATTATTTGTGTCAAAAGGAACAAATTGTCTATCATATTAATTGGATTATTACATAAATGTTCATCAAATTTATAATCATAATTCAAATCCCCTAATATTACAAAAATCTTTATTTTCTTGTGATACCTTTTCCAATATATCCAACAATGCATCAACATATGATATATCAATATTGGGGGGTCTATATATACATGACAAAATTATAGTATCATGTTTATTCAAACATACCTCAATCCATAAAGCTTCAAGTGAATCAAGTAATAGATCAGATCTATTACTTGATTCAGCTTTATGGATTATTCTGTTCTTAATGAGAAAGAAAGCGTTTTCACAATATTCATGCAAACTCCTCCACCCCTTTTCTTTTTTGAATTATTTACACAATCTTTACGAATAAGTACATAATCATCAATATTAATATCATTACCATTTATCAAATTATGAAGCCATGTTTCAGACAAGCAAAGAACATCATATTTTTATCTTTTTTTAACAATAATCGAATTTCATCAAGTAGACTTCTAACGTTCAAATGACCTACTTTAAAACCATTTTGTCGAGACAATTTTCTATTGCATAATTTATAGAGTATTCATTATGACGATACATTTCGGATGACAATAAATCAACGTTTCCTGCTACTATAGTATTACTTATATGTTCATTTTTAGTGTCAGTTCGTGAAAGCTTATCTTTATTGATAGTTGCACTCGTAATACTTAGAGAGCAACTTGTTGGATAGGAATTAATTGAACATTCAACAATTGGCGTAACCATATTTGATAGCTTTGTTTGCGTATTATTCTGAGTCTCATGAATGGCACTCTCTTCTTGGCCTACACGCTAATAACTGTTGTAAGCGTAGTATAAGGGGCATGATTTAGCTTTGTGTCCAAATTCAAAACAATGTTTACACTGAAGGTATGTACCATGTCTACATGAATGAGATCTATGGTTCGGTTCTCCACAAAAAGTGCATCCGTTTGGGAGAGTGTTTATTTGTTCACTGTAATATGATTCAGCAGGGGCTTTGGCAACTGTAGCGTACGATATATTCAAAGATTGAGGGTACGGGGTAGACTGGTGGGGTGGCATCGGACTGTATATCGGATTGTAAATAGCCTGGTTTGATTGCGGATACTGGTGCAAATGTAGAGCGGGGCGGATCTGGTTGTACGATGCCGCCTGGCCCATCTGTGGGTGTGATGGTGCCGGATACGGAGAATGGTGAGGTAAATGTGGGGGATGTGGCGGGGCCGGGCGAGTCATCTGGAGAGGTGGATGTGGCGGAACCGGGCGAGTCATCTGGAGAGGTGGATAAGGCGGGGCTGGGCGAGTCATCTGGAGAGGTGGATGTGGCAGGGCCGGGCGAGTCATATATATGGAGAGGTGGATGTGAGGGGACGGGCGAGTCATCTGGAGAGGTGGATGTGGCGGGGCCGGGCGAGTCATCTGGAGAGGTGGATGTGGCGGAACCGGGCGAGTCATCTGGTAGGGCATGTAGGGAGCATTCGGATTTGGCTGCTGGTGAGGCGGATGTAACGGTTGTGGCGGATTCGGACGAGATGGATTTGGACGAGATGGAGCTCTGGGTGTGGGTGTTCGGACATGTTGTGTTGGGCAATCCAATATTGCCTCGATGGCATGTTTTACTTCCTTTAGTTCCAAGTTGGTTTGGTCAATTCTATTATTGATGCATTTGCATTTCATACAAACTCCGCTCTCTTCATTGCATTTGATGTTGCATAATAGACATAGATTGTTTGTTGGTGTAGAGTCCACATGTTCTGATCGGGGAGTATTGTCGGTTAATAATATGAATTGGCTTATTTCAGAGGGATTCAGTTCGCTATTTACTGATAGTTCTAGTTGTGAGTCGTTATTGTTCGTGATTTGTTCATCCTCATCAGCGAGTTCTTCGTCTGTTTGGTGGGGGTTATTTTTGGCATATATAAGGCTGTAGTGACATGCGATTTCAGAGTTGAGATTTGGGTATATAGAACATAATTCACATACTATATAGATAGTCCGTCTCATCTAGTACTGCGGTGTAGATGTCATATTTAAACAAGTGGAAAAGTGCTGTATGGATGCTTTTAATAGTTATGTTCTTTGGTAATTTGCAGATGAATTATGATGTTCCGAGGGTCCCTCTAAAAGAGTTAGTTTTGAGCTTTTTGGACTTGGCCATTTGTTTCCACAGTTATTTGCATCATCATAGTCATTCACTTGTCATAATCATCTCACAATCAAAAGTGTCAATGTCAGCAATGAAGAAGTAAAAACGAAAAGTATGTTACCAGTGCTGTACCAAACTGTTCGATGTCTCCTTTCGTATATATACACAAGTTCCAAACAAAATTGTCCAAGTAAATGTCAAAAATATCACAGAATTCACAAAATGAAGCACTGAAAATTCGTATTTTCGCGCACAAACACATCTTCATACAGAATCTAGTGCAGGAAAAGTTCGATGTTCAAATTGAAATCCATTGAAATGTGATATTTTAGGATATAAATTGGCCGAACTCAGAGTAAACAAATTAAACGTCCGATAGGTGTCATGCGCCCTCTATTCGTTTGAAACTCTAGTGGTTCTCACCTGGTTCTCACATCCCTCATCATATTTATATTAACAATAAAAAGCTAGGGACAGTTTCGGTTTTTCAAATATCCATTTCGTTCAAAAGATATTTACGATTAAAGTGTGTCTGTATGAAATTGTCTACGGGATAATTTCATCCGTGTACAAAGTCAGTGCAATGAGTTATTTCATTTTACTTTGCTTTAAACGTAAACATTAACGTGAAATGTTCACATATTACTTTGTGGACATATCAGATCACACCATTATATATTATGTAAACACATGTATTTTTTTTTTCATCACTCATCACGATTTGCACTTGTCACCAAAGTTACCAGATCCGTTTAATGCCCGAAAGTGATAATTATGTTTTGTATAGTTAAGTCCGAAAATACCACTATTTTGCCCGAATATGAGACGGTTTTGTCCGTAAATGACATGACTTTTTCCTATTGTAACATGAGTTTGTCCGACTGTGACATGGTTTTACCCGAATATGAAATGGTTTGGCCGAATACGAGATGTCCTTTGCCCGAATATGTCTGTTTTTAAAACTCCCGGGGGCTGTATTTATGTGACCTGAGTGATGTGTGAAGGTTCATGATTGTGTACACAGTTGAATGTCTTCACTAGAGACTTTCACATCCGATCACTTCAATCATACATATCTTTATAACGAAGGAGAAATTTGGAGGACCCAAATATATGCCGTGTTTAATTGGTAACACGAGTGCAACGAGGTATTTGAGAACCGCTAGAGTTCTAAGTAAAGTTCCTGGATTTCGACAATGTTACTAGAGCGTTTTAACATTTTTTAACATAATTATTTAAATCCACCGAAATAAATCACGACGACTCTTGCAATACAAGTTGGCACTTTTTTAACATAATACTTCAAAAATATGCCTCAATCCCTCCGCACAATACGATCCGAATACGATCCGACGAACAACTACGTATCTGAACTAAAGCAAGACATGCGCATTTAAGCATGTAGATTGGTTCAGATCCTTAATCTTTTGTCGGATCGGATCGGATTGTGTAGTGTGATGTGGGCTTAATTTGTTTACCGGTCGACCTGTGAATTGCATCACCATGATCACGCAATAATATTGTATGTTTCCTTTCAGTGCGTTACTGTTCCCATGGTTACACGGTGAAAAGGCTCGTTCAGGGTTTTTAATCCGCATAATTATTATGATGACAATTGATTACTAAAATTAAGGGGCCCAGTGGGGTGTTGGATTTGTTTTCCATCAAAATTGAGATTTATATCTTAAAATGATCCATTTATTCTAAGCTTTAAGAAAATAAATACTTTGTGGGGTCGGGGTAGCTTTCAAATGGACAAATTCCTGCTTAGATTCGAGATTTTAATTCTACTTTTCTTCAATAGTCCAAATAAAATTGTCCCAAATCAAAATTGTTGCCATCCAAATTGTGTTCCTCTTTTTTTCAGAGTGAAGAAGCAACATATATTGTCATGCAGAAAATAAACGTTGCAGTTTATATGTGATTAACATGCCCTAAACTTCCATTGAACCAACTACTGCTATTTACCCCGCTATTTTCCTATTTTTATCAATGTCACATTCATCTAACATATGGCTCATTTGCCGAAAATCTGATTTTTTAGACTAAAATTCTAAAAACTTGAAAAGTATTTACTCAAATTAAATTAAATTTGGAGGAATTATTCCTTGTTTTTAGATGAACATATTAGAGGAAACCCTATTGTAAACCAAAATATGTACATATCACATGTACATTTCAGATTTTTTGCAAAATTGCCTTTTTGACTATGAAGATATCGAGTGAATAATGTAAAAAGCCATCATTAATTTGTTTGTATAGCATCATAATATTTATCTTTAACATGTAAAATGTATACGCCTCTATACCTCTGAGGAGATGCGTTTTGAATGTTGACTTGCTAAAAGTTTTTTTTTTAATCTCTATATTATTGCTGTTTAAACTCTTATTTTAAGTCCAATTGTCTTTAATTTAGTTTTTTTGAATTTCCCGTATTCTAAGCTTTCCAGAAATGTATGGTTTGTAGGCCAGGTAGCTTCAATGGTTAGAAAGATATTCCCGATATAGTAGAAGTGTGCACAAATGTCAAATAATACCCCACTAGGCCCCTTAAACCATTTCAATTCAATCCAACAAAATGATCCATTACTGAAATGAAAAGCTCAATAACGTCGCCGCTCAGTCCCTATACAGTCATGACAACAGTGGCCATGGTCCACTGACCACGCGTCAGTTTATTTCATATATTTATTATTCATGACGAGATGCAACTGTTATTATGATGCTACTTCGTGACGGTCCTAGCATTCAAGCATCAATTCTTCTTTGCGTAATTTACTAAAGTTATAGTATCTAAATGGAGGTTTTATATAGCGAGCGTATGCGTGCATCTCTTTCTTTCTTTTCTTTCTTTTAATTTTGTGTTGGGGTAAATTATACCGTATAACATTGTTGTGTTCCTAACGAAGCGGAATGAGCAAACCGTTTTTGGGCGAGCGAGGGCCGTGGCTTCTGAGCCCAGGTGGTGGTGCTGGGGTAATTTCATCCGTGTACAAAGTCAGTGCAATGAGTTAGTTAATTTCACTTTGCTTTTAACGTGAAATTAACGTGACATTTTCACACATTACTTTGTGGACATATCGGGTCACACTAGGTATACATTTTATTGATCACTCATCACGATTTGCACTTGTCACCAAAGTTACGAGATCCCTTTAATGCCCGAAAGTGATATGTTTTGTTTAGTTGTTAAGTCCAAAAATACCACGAGTATGAGACGGTTTCGCCCTTAAATGAAATGACTTTGCCCCATTGTGACATGAGTTTGTCCGACTGTGACATGGTTTTAACCGAATATGAAATGGTTTGGCCGAATATGAGATGTCTTTTGCCCGAATATGTCCGTTTGTAAAACTCCCGGGGGCTGTATTTATGTGACCTGAGTGATGTGTGACAGTTCATGATTGTGTACACAGTTGAATGTCTTCACTAGAGACTTTCACATCCAATCACTTCAATCATACATATCTTTATAACGAAGGAGAAATTTGGAACACCCAAATCTATGCCGTGTTTTATTGGTAACACGAGTGCAACGAGGTATTTGAGAACCGCTAGAGTTCTAAGTAAATTTCCTCGATTTTGACAAAGTTACTAGAGCCCTTTAACAAAATTATTTAAAGCCACCGAAATGGATCAAGACGACTCCTGCAGTACAAGTTGGCACTTTTTTACATCTATTCAAAACATGCCTCAATCCCTCAGCACAACCCATCCGATAACGATCCGACGAACAACCGCGTATCTGACCTAAAGCAAGACGTGCGTATTTAAAGCATGTATATAGGTTCAGATCCTTAATTTTTGGTCGGATCGGATCGGGTCGGATCGGATCGAATTGTGTAGTGTGCTGTGGGCTTAATTTGTTTACCGGTCGACTAGTGAATTGCATAACCATGATCACGCAATAATATTGTATGTTTCCTTTCAGTGCGTTACTGTTCCCATGGTAACACGGTGAAAAGGCTCATTCAGGGTTTTTAATCCGCATAAGTATTTTGATGACAATCGATTACTTAAATTGAACCATTTCAATTCAATTCAACAAAATGATTCATTACTAACATTAATAGCTCAATAACTTCGCCGCTCAGTCCATATAGAGTCATGACAACAGTGGTCATGATCCACTGACAACACGTCAGTTTAGTTAATTATTCATTATTCCTGACGAGATGCAACTGCTATTATGATGATTATGATGCTTATTACGAGGTGACGGTCCTAGCATCCAATCATCAATTCTTCTTTGCGTAATTTCCTAAAGAAATGGAGGTTTTAGCGAGCGTGAGCGTGCATCTCTTTCTTTCTTTCTTTCTTTTTTAACAACTTTGTGTTTTCGGGGTATTATACTTATAACATAATAATTGTTGTGCTTCTAACGAAACGAAGCAGGTTGTGGTGGGGGACTGGTTGTTGGCAATACCACCCCCCCCCCCCCCCCCCCGGCCCCGGCCCCGCCCCCGCCCCTATGTTATAACATTTACATATCTTGTATTGAAACAAGAGCTTATGAAACATTTAAGATACATGAATAAGCAATTTTATCGATTAATTTAGACGTTTGTCAATTAGTTTGTCATACCACAATGACGTGCAATTTAATGGAGGGTGATGACGGTCGGACTAAAGGTTTTAGCATCGCAAGCTATCTGTACACCAGTTTGTACAAGTTTACCAGATGTTTACATACGAAATTACACACATTCTGAATCGTCCTGGAAAATGTTCTTGCAGTTGTTTGACCTTTCTATGTTGAATATATCTTGATCTACTTCAAATATAACGGAAACGGACCCAGAATATAAAATGAGCAAAGAAAAATAGGCTTCGCCGGGAATCGAAGTTGAAAAATCCGGACTGCTAGACCGGTGATCAACCATCGAAACACAAAGACCCTTGAATGGGGCACGTTCCCATGAAACCATTTGTATTGCTCGTATATAGTCAGAAGCTAGTTGTTGACATCCTAAAAATGTACTTGGAACTCTATCTATCTATCTATCTATCTATCTATCTATCTATCTATCTATCTATCTATCTATCTATCTATCTATCTATCTATCTATCTATCTATCTATCTATCTATGGTCATGCGTCGTGAGGTCGCCTCCTTTTGCGTTACATGCCGTTTTGGGCTTCTGCTGGACATTTTTACAGTGAGGAAGACCCCCTACCCTATCAAAACTATACATTTTCTGAAAGGAAATTTCCCAAGGAACCCAGATATGCACTCAGAAATAACACTAGGTGTACAGTTAATTGTTCATATTAACCAAAACATGAAATTTTGTTTAGAGTTTTAAAGGTCAATATTTTCCTGATAACTTTTTCTAAAGTAGCTGTAGACAAGAAATTATAATGTTTTCATGCAGAGCAGACTTAGACCTTTACAGCAATATAATATTGTATGGGGTAAATTATTATTTTGTGGGAGATTTTTTCATTCATACTTCCTGAATTTTTAAATTTTAATAATCAATAATTTTTACTAAGTAGGAGTCAATAGATGAATGAAATATAATATATATATTTTCTTTTTGAAGATATTAACGTTTTTACAAAGAATTCACAAAATGTATTGGTCAAGATTGTATCCCCATAAAGTCTGTACAGGAAACCCCCAATTTTCTATGTTTGTGATGATTTAATACAATTCGATGTGGCAAAAACACTTTTCAGTAATTTTACATTAAAATTCCGTGTTTTAGCTTTCATTTGATACCAACATTGTTGCTATACATCTAATTTTTACAAAGTTATCAACGTTTTAAGAAAAATTGCACTTTGAGAGGCATTTTCCCATAGACTTTGTACACGGGCGCCGCTTCCTGCGCCACCCTCTTGCTCCAACCTTCAAATAGCTGTATCTCCACTTTGGGAAGAGATATACCTTTCAAACTCTGCAGATAGATAGCATTTTGAAGGTTCTTTAACATGATACCAAATTTGTTAAGAAAGGTTTTCAGGTTTTGAAAAAAATTAAGAAAATGGTAGCAAAAAAACTCAAAATGTAACGGCGCCACCCTATTTGAAGGCGAGTTCATGACACATGACCCTATCTATATATCTCTATATCTATCTATCTATCAATATATATATCTATCTATCTATCTATATATAATATATATATATCTATCAGGCCATAGTTCATCCAGACGTTGGAAAAGCCCTCCTCATGACATTTCCATTATATTCTATCTCTAGCTTTCCTGGGCCACAATGTCGTTCACATGGTGTTATTTCATCTCTCCATCTTTTATTTTGCCTTCCTCTTCTTCTCTTTCCCTTCCTTGGTTGCAATTATGTTGAACGATATGGTATATCCATCTATTATCCTGACGTCTTGTCACATGACCAGCCCTTCTCTATTTTGATTCTCTTACTTGTAATTCAAATACCCCTTTGTATTCGTATTACCAATACAATCATTAAACCGTTTATGGTTTTCCAAATGTATAATCTAGTATAAAGAAAGGTATGATTGAAGAGTTTGTATTTAACATTGTCTAGTGGATAATTATAACTGTGTACAAAGTCCGACTGCGAATATCTTTTTTCATTTTCGCTCAGTACTCTGTCATATGACACTTGCTTACCATGGAATTTTCACACATCACTCACGGATATATAAATGTTACTGGCTGACTGTGTTAATAATTATGTCATTTTTTGTTTTAGACTGATAACATGGACTATGGATACAGATTAACCAATCAAAAAGTTTCCCTACCAGATACTGGATACTAAAATTACACTACCAATTTATAATTGTTGTCTTGCATTTATTCCAGAAATCCAAAATGGTCGATCACGTGCATTGGATCATCAGCATGCTTGTTCTCATCAATGTTGGTACGTTTGCTGAAACTAATTGTGTTTTTATTAATCCTCCCTACCGGAGAGAAGACACTCATCCACAGTGTGAACACATTGTTTCACAGTGTGGACCACAATGCTAAATTCGAGCGTTTTCACAGTGTGAAAGCCTACTCGCAATGTAAATACATTGTGAACATACTGTGAAATAGATAACCAGTGAGTGTGAGGGAACCTTTGTACACGCTGTGAACGCAGGCACTTTCACACTGGTGAAAGTGCCCTCACACAATTTTTCACACTGTGTTCACACTGTGGATGAGCGTGTTCTTTCCGGCAGGGCTAGCTCATTAAAAAAAACAATTAAAGTGTGTTATGTAAATGTATCAGCATTAGTACAATTATTAGCATTTTATCTAATATGTCTGCTAGAACATGTAAAACGTATATAGGTAGCGATATCTTGTATATTGAAGGATCATACTAGTCATGTATCCGATGTTTATGAAGAAGGGAATATCTTGGACGTGATTTATCTACAGCATCAAAAACCTGAAAAGCGTATAATAAATCTGGCTTTGTCACCACCGATGATTTTCAAAATGATTTTACATTTTTAATTCTTTCCTGTACGACCTCTACAGATAAGATGAGAAAGAATATAAGTGCCGTTATTGGAGACATGTATTATCTATTTGTATCTATTTATTCATTTATTTTCACAAATGGGCGGAACACCCTAGTCAGTATAGCTGTTTTTTGTTGTATAGGGTACAATTAAAAGTACACGACATTGTTACATTTTTGTTTTAAATGTAGTTAATCGCACTTTGCGCAAAGAAATGTTCCATTATGCATGTTATGTGTGTGTGTGTGTGTGTGTGTGTGTGTGTGTGTGTGTGTGTGTGTGCGGGTGGGAATATGTGCAATGTATGAGGTCTGTGAAAATAAATGAATTATTATATGCAAGTGTGTTTTCTTGTGATTCCCTACTCGCTCAGCGCCACAAGTAGTGGTGTCATCGGAGAGCAACGATGTTACAGGCCCTTCATGCTGCAGTGATGGTCTAGGGCTCGGTTACACCCTGCCTATGGGTCGACCGTGTCAGGAGAAGCAGCTCCCAAACGGGGAGAAGGTGCAGACCATCCCGAAGCTGATCCCACCCGGGCCAGGTGTAGACACATCGTGCATGAGGAAGAGCAGGATCGGGATTCCGCCCGGAAGACGCGTCTGCCGAATCCCGGGTAAGAATGAATTATTACTCAAATCGTTCAAGTTTCTTTGACAAAATGGTGAGAGCTGTCACTCACACGGCACAAATGTACAGGCTTTCCCGAATTAGCTGAGCCAATTAAGCCAGGCCAGGTGCAGACACCTCGTGCATGAGGAAGAGCAGGATTGGTATTCCGCCCGGAAGACGCGTCTGCCGAGTCCCGGGTTAGTATGAATGTTCTCACCTCGTTCCCGTTATTTTTTTTAATGGGGAAGGAGGAGGGAGGGGGAGTTCAAATGGGGAGGCCCACCGGAGTGCAGACTATATACGGCTCTGGTGTAGACCATCCCGAAGCTAATCCCACCGGGCCAGGTGCAGACACATCGTGCATGATGAAGGGCATGATCGGGATGCCGCCGGGACGCAGCGTCTGCCGAGTCGCAGGTAAGGATTAGTTTTTACTCAAATCGTTCGCGTTTCTTTCAAGAAAGGGGAAGTTGGAGGCAGGGGGCACTCGAATGGGGGTGGTGGAGCAGACAATCCCGAAGCTAATCCTACCCGGGCTAGGTGTAGACACATCGTGAATGAGGAAAAGCAGGATAGGGATTCCACCCGAAAGACGCGTCTGCCGAAATCCGGCACTGTCCGGGTAAATATTATTTTGTGTTTCTGAAGAAAGAAAAAAGAGATATGGGGAGAGAGAGAGAGAGGGAGAGAGGTGTGCGCCTCCCCCACGGGACAACAGTGCAGGATATCTCGAAGTCTATCCTATCCGGGCCGCGAATTTTGTTTTCCCAAACAGGTTTACAAATCCTTGTGAATTAGCGACTTGGTCAGAGACCACGCATTTCCGACTTGTATAATATCGAACTTTGAGTACGAGTTTACGCAAAAGAAGTGGCAAAGGTGGGTTTCGAACTCAGCGCCTTTAGGTTATCAGCCTATTACGCATCTGATTGCGCCACAGCGATTGGCTTGATTCGAGGCGGAACAGAAGAGTTTTTGTCTTAGTTTCGGGGGATATACCCTAACCTAAACCCTAACCCTAACCCGAATTTCGTGGCTATAGGTCAGATTAGTGGCTATAGGTCAGACTTAGTTGCTATAGGTCAGATTTAGTGGCTATAGGTCAGATTTAGTGGCTATAAGTATATTCATAACTCGAATTGAATACGCGCGCATTAGTCTCTATTCAAGTCGCCCGATTCCAATTAAACGGGCATACCTTATGCGTTAGTGCCATAGTAAACCCGCTTGGGGAAAATAAAATCGCATCCGGGCCAGATGAAGACAATTCGTGCAAAAGGAAGAGCAGGATCGGGATTCCGGCCCGGCGCCGGGTCTGCCGAGTCCCGGGTTAGTATTAATGTGTAAGTCCATACCTCGATCGCGCTTTTTTTTAATGAGAGACCGATAATATTAAGAGGAAAGAGAAAGGGGGCGCATACAAGGGACGAAGGTATTATCCTGTAGCTGATCCCACTCGGTCCAGGTGCATACACATTGTGCATGAGGAAGAGCCGGATCGGCCTGGTCCAGTCGGGCGCCGCGTGTCTGTCGATTCCCGGTTTACTTGGACGAATTTCCGATTGATTCAGTTTTATTTTGTATTTTCATTTTATTTAATCATCACTTTATTAGGCAACCAAAAAGGAAGTATATAACCCAGGACACTAGCATGACTGGCATATAACTGCAAGCGCAGTTATACACATCATACGTATTTATGACCCATGTTCCTTATAATTTAGAATGGCGTATACATACCTCTACGGTGGATTAAGATTTAAGTTGTAGATGATAAACACGTTAGTTGTTGCAAATGCATTCTACACAAATACGAAGCTATCCAATGTACGTATGTAGTTTCTAATTTGTTTGTTTTCAGATTGCCATAGCAACCCTTGTGCAAACGGCAGGTGCGAAGAGACGATGACTGGATTCAAATGTCATCAAGACGACGGTAAGTACGTCTCGGGACTTAAACTCTTTCATCAATATAATTTCAAATCCCTCGGAGAGAAACATTCCATGATATCATCTGACTTAGTAAAATACGCGTCGTTGATTGGTTAAAGACGGTCACATGATTGGGGTGTCATTTTCTTTATAAAATGGGTAGAAGAATCCCTGCATTCTGATTGGTCAATTAGCGTGTAAAAGTTTTTTACTGATGCATGGCTCACTTTAGTTTGAATTGGATGCACTCTTTTAACTTTGGAATGATCTAAAACCCACTCGCCTGCGCTCGTGGGTTTAAACCATTCCAAAGATAAACTCGTGCATCCAATTCTTACCGATCCACTCATGCCTGTGCATCATTTGTATATTATAGAATAGGTTGATAAATCCCTGCAATCTGATTGGTTGAGAGCAAAATTTGTGCAGACAATTAATTGTACTGGATGCATGAAAAGTCATGCGTCCGGTAAAAAATCATGCGTCCGGTAAAAATTTCATGCGTCCGGTAAAAATTTCATGCGTCCGGTAAAAAATTTCATGCGTCCGGTAAAAAAATTCATGCGTCCGGTAAAAAATGTCATGCGTCCGGTAAAAAATTTCATGCGTCCGGTAAAATTATTTCATGCATCCGGTAATTTCATGCATCCGGTAATTTTTCTAAATTTTAATTTTTTGACTTTTTTGGGGGCGTAACAATGCCCATTCTATAAAACAGATGATGCGCAAGTTTATTTCGTGGGTCGGTGGAATTGTTTGCACGCGGTAACTATGGAAACTAGTCTAAACCCACTCGGCTTCGCCTCGTGGGTTTAACAGTTCCATAGTTACCTTGTGCAAACAATTCCTACCGACCCACTCATACCTGCGCATCATTTGTATATTATAAAATGGGTAGAAGAATCCCTGCATTCTGATTGGTCAATTAGCGTGTAAATGTTTTTTACTGATGCATAAAATAAAAAAAATAAAAATAAAAAAAATGAAAAAAATAAATAAATAAAAAATAAATAAAAAATAAATGAAATAAAATAAAATAACATTAAATTTATGTCATTAAAAAAATATATATACATTTTTTTTATATTAAAAAAAAATTAAAATTATATAATTTAAAAAAAATGATATGAACAAATTTTTTAAATAAAAAAAAAAAATTGATATAAAAAAAATCATTTAAATTTGTTTAATGTGAAAATCAAATTTTTCTCCAGTCATGCGTCGGTACTTTTGCAGCCATGGGTCGGTACTTTTGAAGCCATGGGTCGGTACTTTTGAAGCCATGGGTAGGTCCCGGGGGGGGGGGGGCACTCTGAAATGGGGGTCTGAAGAGCTGACTACAAGCACAAAATAAAGGGTCTTTGGAGCTACAAAAACCCCGAAACGGTAGTTAAGGGGTCTAATGAGCAGACTAAAACTACAAAATACTCTCAAAAAGGCTAAAATGGTGGTCCAAGGAGCCAAATTAGAAGAAGAATAATGGACTTGGCGCTACTCAAATACCTAGCTAAGTCATTCCGGGGATCAATGGAGCCGAACTAGTAGAAGAATAATGGACTTGGCGCTACTCAACTACCTAGCCAAGTCATTCCGGGGGTCTATTTGTGAAAATCGGGTATCTTTAGAGCTGCGATCGGGTGTGAAAACGGGGTTCTTTTAAGCGGCACATACCCGTCTTACATTATACATGAGTGCCCCCCCCCCCCGGGGGTCGGTACTTTTGAAGCCATGGGTCGGTAAATTTAGCCAATTTAACCATTACTGGGAAAAAGTCTGATTTTCAAATTTGTTCGCGCCCATTTTATAAAACAAATGCTGCACAGGCATATTTCGTGGATCGGTAAGAATTGTATGCACTCTTTTAACTTTGGAAATGGTCTAAAACCCACTCGCTGCGCTTGTGGGTTTAAACCATTCC
Organism: Echinarachnius parma; assembly: GCA_037951105.1. Classification (NCBI taxonomy): domain Eukaryota; kingdom Metazoa; phylum Echinodermata; class Echinoidea; order Clypeasteroida; family Echinarachniidae; genus Echinarachnius; species Echinarachnius parma. The sequence goes on from JBAMJV010013095.1 coordinate 24,000, forward strand.
AAAGTTAAACTCGTACATCCAATTCTTACCGATCCACTCATGCCTGTGCATCATTTGTATATTATAGAATGGGTTGATAAATCCCTGCAATCTGATTGGTTGAGAGCAAAATTTGTGCA